>JAQGAF010005813.1:0-11372 GCA_034687865.1 Kryphioiulus occultus | reverse complement strand
TATCGAGCAAAATTATTATCACGACGATTTATTCATTATTCGCAGAGATGTTATGTATACAATTTTTCAATTTTTTTAACATGGCAGGGGTGGGAGGGGAACTGCCCGTTATGACAGATGGCCACCCTGACCTGCCCATTTTCTCATTCTATATATATGAAGAGGTATTCGGAATTTTTTTCACACTATACGATAAATGTCGTACTGTATTGGAAGAAACTAAGTAGAAAAAAGTAGTTGTTATGTATGAGGTTTCTTTTATGATAAAACTGTTTACAAATAAATTATCATTATTTTTTATTGCCTAACAGAACTTACTTCCAAAACGCGCCTTGTAAGGTTTGATGCCGTATTACGAAATGTTGTTAATGCAATTATGCGGCAGATAATTGCCCATTATCCATGCATGCATGGTGGACGAATTTAATAGGGTATTACTATACATAAGATTGTTTTGAATCGCTTGACACACGCATTGAAGAATATGTGCTGAATGTACATATTGCAAAATTAAATACATTTACTAATAACTAATTCGATTGTTTATTACTGCATGTGAAAATTTAAATGCACCATATTACTTTCATTGTTGAATTATTTTATTATCTTGAACACAAATATGACCATATTAGTTGATGTAACTGACCAAAAATTGACAATGTATTTTCAAGCAAAATTGTATATACACACTCGTACATGTACTATTTAAAGATACAGACTTTCTAACAATTAGGCGTTTGATGATTGAGAATTTCTCTGCACCATAAAACTAACACTGTGATCTACCGCAATATGCATATTCAATGTAGAATTTGTCGAAACATTGTTTTGTGGATGAGACTTAGAGCTAAAATCTGCTCATAATGCAGGTTAGCAATAAATGTACAGTATATTGTAATGTATCTTGAAATGTTCATAAAACGAAAATGTACAGTAAATGCAACTTAGATGTGCATAATGAGGTGGAACAGTGTTACTATTATTGCGCAGAGTAATTATTATACAAGTTATATTTTGGTTAGCGACCAAAGACGTCGACTAGAAAGGTAAAAGATTTCGAACACGTTCATCACATTTTACTAAATTAATTTTCATTGCTTACAATAACGGTATTATCTTGCAAACAAATTTATCAAAGTTCATAAATATTTTGGCTATACAGTATATGAACTTTGATAAATTTGTTTGCAAGATAATACCGTAATTGTAAGCATCTTGCAAACAAATTTATCAAAGTTCATAAATATTTTGGATATGCAGTATATGAACTTTGATAAATTTGTTTGCAAGATAATACCGTAATTGTTAGCAATGAAAATTAATTTAGTAAAATGTGATGAACGTGTTCGAAATCTTTTACCTTTCAAGTCGACGACTCAGACCTGCTGAAGATAGCTCAGCAGGGACACCAGGTAGATCATCAAGCTGCAAATCTCTCTGTAGCGCCAATTTTATCATATATTAAACCACCTGACGGGTGCATCATCATTAATAGAAACGCCAATAGTCAAAATTACGGCTATAATACAGTGAAAGAACCAATTAAGGATACCAGAATGTCCAGCGGCTCAGAAAGCCAGCGTTCCCCTTAGGAGCACTCATTTCTACATGTATATAGTAGAATTTGACCTGTAACACTCGCCAGACTATTTGCTATCATACCTCGAAATTTTGTTGTAATTTTCTATGACGACAAACCTTGCCTGTCTTGCATGTCGCAACTCTGCATTTCGTCCAATGATTTGGTTGTGGGTCACAGTGGGTGTGGTCCAGCTCACCATGCCAGAAGAACCCTGGACCTGTACATTAAACTTTAAATTCCTGGCTAGACCAATGGATATTTCTAAGGATGATGTTACAAAAAAGAATGTGTAACGTTCCTTGTTCAATTACTCTCTACAATGGTGATCATATGTATTGGTACCCTCACTAAAATTTCAGATTTCGGCGTATAAATAAATGTTATGGTATACTATAAACAAAACAGTTATTTTATAATAATCATTAGGCTGTTACGAGCTTGGAAAACCATGTATTTGGAAAATGCAATCGTGAATTAACAATATACATCCGATGATCAGAAATGTGAATGGGACAAAAGTATTGATACCCATACAGCTATTATTAATACGACCTCCCACTGATGTAATAACTGCTTCAATACGCATAGGACTACAATTTATTAGCTTTTGGAGGAGGTCAATTTTAAGTTTGGCCCATTTTTTATTGCAGCACATCTGAAATTCTATGGCGAATCTTGGTTGGCTGCTTTCATCATATTTTTTTCAAAGTTTTGTAAAGCCAGTCACAAAAAGTTTTGTAAAGCCAGTCACAAAAACTTTTGTAAAGCCAGTCACAAAAAGTTTTGTAAAGCCAGTCACAAAAAGTTTTGTAAAGCCAGTCACAAAAAGTTTTGTAAAGCCAGTCACAAAAAGTTGTGTAAAGCCAGTCACAAAAAGTTGTGTAAAGCCAGTCACAAAAAGTTGTGTAAAGCCTGTCACAAAAAGTTGTGTAAAGCCAGTCACAAAATGTTTTGTAAAGCCAGTCACAAAAAGTTTTGTAAAGCCAGTCAAAAAAGTTTTGTAAAGCCAGTCACAAAAAGTTGTGTAAAGCCAGTCACAAAAAGTTTTGTAAAGCCAGTCACAAAAAGTTTTGTAAAGCCAGTCACAAAACGTTTTGTAACACCAGTAACAAAAAGTTTATTTTTTAATTATAATAGTTTATGACGAAAAAAATAACAGTAGTGTAAATTTATGGTGCTACAAATAGCTTCCATGTTCTTAGTGTTGGAAGTATACGCTCGTACATTTTCACGCTGTATAAGACATTGTAGCAACATGTAAATGATTGAGGGAATTATATCCATTTTCATGCATAAATGCATCAAGTTGTCCACCATTCTTCCTCTTGGCTTTGCAGTAGAAGAATAAATCAAATACTGATGAAGACGATGATTAATTTACCCTTGATAAAGCCTTCAGAACATTGTTACAATACAGTTACATGCACAGTATTTTGATTTTAATAGCTTGCGATTATGTTAGATGCCATATAATAGATGCCACAATGTATGTTAAGGTACGTGTATTTGGTTACCGTTACCGGTTGTGGGGCTGATGTTATTGGGTAATTAATAGAATAATAGAATAGAGCATGATAAGTGAATCCAACTGTGATAAAGGAACAGCCATGCAAACCGACAGTTTAATTTACTCATGGATCTTGGACAACATATTCTAGTAATACATTTTCTGATGACTTTATCAAAGGTAAAACAGCCATCAATTGCGAGGCGTGGGTGAAGTTTTACTTATTTCGTCATCATTATTTATTTGGATGCAAAGAACTCTACTTGTAGTCAATTTTTATGACCAATGATGACCAGATTTTTTCTCATAAATCTGTAATTAAGTGTAATCTAGCATTATGATTGTGAGGCATTCGTTGCTCAATTTTACATACACTGTATGCATGTAGGTATTGTCAAATTGAAACCAATTTTTAACTTGGGACAAACAATGAAGGTTTAATGAAATTAGTGCTGGCAGTCTGCATTGAGATGAAGGGATTTCGAAAGCTCATGTGAAATACGAACTTTGGTAACACTAGAAACAAATTTAAATTGAAAATGGAAATGTAAGTAGGGCATGATGAGAACATTTTCGAAAAGCACGGAACCTAGACCTAACATTTCCCAAAACATCACGTCGAATCAACTTTATTAGGTGTATAATTTCTCTTCTCGTGGGACTCCTTTGCCATTTCCAGTAAATAATCTTGGTTGTGTTTTCCAGTGCTTTGCAACAGACTGAATAGATGTCCGCTTTCCATTTTCAGTAGTGCGTAAGGCTCGTCAAACTCTACTATTTGACCGTTATGAAGGACCTGAAAATCAGATTTTCTTGGTTTAGTTTTCGTTCAGCAAAACATGTTTAACTTGGCTGACAACTACTTGCCAAGACACGATCGGAGTCCATGATGGTTTCCAAACGATGGGCGATTGTTATCACAGTGGAGTCCTTAAAATTATCTCGAATAGTTTGTTGTATTATGGAGTCGGTTCTAGGTTAAGATTATTGATAAATTAATTTGAAATAATTAGCGAAAGCAGTGTATCATCCTTGCAAATCCGGCCAAATTGAAGTGCTTTTTCCATTATGCTTACATACGGCATACATGAAGGTGAGGCTTCCTTAACAATAGTTAGCATAAAGCTACTTTTTCTCTACCTTTTATCAATGTTTGCTGTTGCTTCATCCAAAAGTAAGATTTTGCTTTTTCTCAAAATGACCCTGGCAAGGCAAAGTAATTGCTTTTCTCCAACACTTAGTGAAGTGCTGGTGTCGGAAATCTTGGCAGATAAGCCTCCAGGCATATTTGATATGACATCCAGCAACTGAACATCTTTCAACACTTTATACAAATCCTCATCAGAACAGGAATCGAAAGGATCCAAGTTTGATCGAACGGTTCCGTTAAATAATACAGGGTCCTTGAACAAATGATTTTGAATGCATATGGAACTATTTGGATTATTCAACATCCAATGCTCAATGGAAAACTTTGTTTACCTGTGTGATGATTGAGATCTTTTTCCTAATGTCATGCAAGCCAATTTCATTGATTGTCACTCCATCGATTTCAATTTTACCTTCTGGTTCTACCCATCGAAGCAGTGCAGATAAAAGGGAACTTTTTCCTGCTCCGGTTCTTCCAACAACACCGATCTTTAAAATTTAAATATGAATTTTAGATCTACAGTAATAAGAATTCTTGATTGTAATCAAGATTGCAATCATCTCCTATCAGAAATACTTTTTCTTTTCCTTTGATCATCAACGATAGGCCTTTCAATGCTATTTGCTCTTTTGAATACCAAACTGAAACATCTTTCAGCTGGATTTCTCCTTTAGAAGGCCATGCTGCTAAAAGATCCTGGCTTGTTTCCGATTTCAGAAAAGCTTCCGATTCTAATTTGCTATTAGAAAGAACCCGTTCTACAGAATGCATCTGCAATGGAATTGCAGTCTTATCAGTGATTTTCTTGCAAAACTGATTTGCTAGATGGGAATAATAATTGTCATTGTCGTCTAACCTGATCTTCAGCCTGTTGAACTTCAATGAGGCTAAGTATTGATGCTGCCAACAGCAAAAATATCGACACTAGGCTCACGCCTATGACTTCACTGCTCATATCTGCAGATATTATTTATAAAATTAATGCATGCATTGAATTCATCCTGAGAAGAGCAATGACTATCTTACTTACTTGTGATGAAAATTGCAAGAATGATCAACATTAGGATGGAATTAAAAGCAGTATTTGCGACGATTTTTGATTGGTTCCAGCACGTGCACGCCATGGTATAATAGGTTGCAGCGCAGTGTTTGTTTAGACTGGTTTGAAAGGTTTGGATCATAAAATCTTCTTTCTTCATTGAGTGAATTATGGGAAGTCCAGACAGTGTTGTGGTGACATTTGAATATATTAAACTGCGGGCTGATAAATAAAATTAGATTTGTCTTGCATATACGATAACGAATTGTACAATCGCATTAGTCGTAATTTTTTTCTGTAATGTTCAACATTATAATAATTCTGAAATGCCACGGTGTTTGGCAAACGTTTATTAACCTACTTTATGTTGACATTTTAAGAGAATTATACACTGTATCTTTAAATGGCTCTTTTAAATTTACTTCACGTAAAGCTTAGAAAACATACGAACTTGTTATGATATAAAATGTGATTAGCAGAAATTATTCTACTTACTGGAACTTTCATGTTGAATAAAATTTTTCGATACTTTTGAACATAGCATACAGAGCTTTACATGAATGAACAGAAGTATCGCAGATGGTATTAGTATCCATTGGTTAAAAATTGACATCAGGACTAAGGCTCCAAGAATTGTTCCAATGTACTAGAAAATAAGTATATTCGTCAATATTAAAAATTTCTGAGCTTTTATGACTTCAATTATCATATTTTCCTAAGATGTCTCCCGCCAACTATACATGTAACTATAGAAATATAGTAGCTAGTGCCACAACATATAGTTGGAAAGGGTTCCAAGCATACAGTATGTCAATTCATTTTAGAACATCCATTTTGAAGACATGGATTGTCCCATATATCGGAGGCAGATACTGTGTATGTTTGTGCACTTTACAGATATCTTACTGCGAGGGCATCTATCATCGAAGCTGGCAGAGTTAAATCAGTAATTCCAATGTCCACAGTAAAGCATTCTACAAATTTTCCTGTCGATTAAAAAAATTCAATTATTTTTAAACAGAATGTTGGCAGAAAGTTATTTTACATTGTTACCAATATTTGTTAGCTTACCTATGTGCCATGTTTGAAAATATGCGGGCTTTGCCCTTAAGGTACAATCTAGCATGTTCTTGTGTAAACCTTTGGAGGACTTCTGAAACATGTGTCCACATATTAGTAATCCAGTGTAAGTGCAGACAATACTGGCTGCGAAAATTCCAATGTAGCAGTATGTGGTGAAGAAATTTGGTGTTATGTTGCAGTTTTGACAAATTTCACCAAATAGAGCCCCTATAGGAACGATAGCACTCAAATTTTCTACTAGTTTGGCATCGGTGATCCTAAATTGATAAAAGTCAAGATATTAGGAAAATGTTTCTTGCCTTAATTGGTAAGACAATTGCAAATGCATTGTTATTGTAATAAAAATACACGTTTAAATGCATATCGAAAAATCTTGCAAATTCTCTTCAAATGCATGTTAGAATGTAGTCTTTCTGCATTTATCTCTGCGCGCATATTAGCAATTACATGTAGTTTACTTTAACGTCATGTACTGTACGTCCATATCAGCATTGCCCTTTATATGTACAGTGTATAAATTTCTCAAGTCTTTTTATTTTAGCGTAAAATGCATTCAAAATACCAAATTGAAGTAACTTTATGGCAATAAACTTACAGAATTTTTAGATAAATGTCTGAAACGAAGCCAAGTCCAAGGAACGCAGTCAGCAGTAGAAGACAAAACAAAATTTGAATTACGCTGGATTCACCAGCAAAATATTTCCAGTGAACATTTAATGACACCAATTTAGGTCCAGTGTTTAATGTCTTCTCTTCGATTTTCTTTGATTCAACGTGCTGTAGGAAAATGTCAAATATTATGAAGACGATTTTAAAAATTTCAACCCCTCAGTTTTATACTTACACTTACAGCAACATCTTTTGACGTCTCATTTTTTAGTTTGCTTACTGAGGCAACTTCTGAACATGCTTCTTCGTCGTTGATTATTGAAGGATTTTCCAGTTCAATACCAGAAATAGCATTGCTGCTATTGTTGTCCTTCAGCATACTGTATCCCTGCGGATATTAAATTGACCATGTTTAAAAAAGCAATGTGTTGGATCTAATGTATCTTGCAGGCATAGTGGTGTTGAATGACTTGTTTACTCACATTTTCGATCAATATAATTTGGTTTATATATTGGAGGTATTGAGTATGGTGAGTTGTTAAGAAAACAATCTTTTCCTTCAGATAGTTTTGGATGCAGCTAAGAGAAAAGAATGCCATCTTTAATTTTTTTATTCAGTGTGGAACTACCTTGTACTGCATATGACACAATAGGGCGTTTATATCGGTTGACGATTAGATAATCCATAAAACGATTACTTATTTGGATCAAATGAAGATGTTCTTACTTGTCAAATAAATGCCTTCCAACTGTAACATCCACTGCGCTAAATGGGTCATCCATTAAGAAGATATCAGCATCAGAATATAATGCCCTAGAAATGCAACACTTTGAAATCATAGAAATGCTAAAAGTAAATGTAGTAAATGTTTAAATACACTAGGCAGAAATAATAGAGAAATCGAAAACCACGATTTTTATTGTATACAAGATACTTAAAAATCATCGAAACCCCAAAAGGTACATGTACTTATTTACCTTGCCATGTTTACTCTAGCTTTCTGACCCCCACTGAGATTCACTCCCTTTTCACCAACGTAGGTTTCAATACCCTCAGAAAGATGTTCGATATCCTAAAAACGATATGATCTTTAACTTGGTTACTTGGTTAATCATTGTAATATATACATGTACTGTATCTAAATTACACTAACTTCCAATAGGGCACATGCCCCAAGCACATTAGTCAGCTTCGTTTTATCATAAGGTTGTCCAAATATAATATTTTCTTGAATTGTTCCTGGAAATATCCATGGCTCCTGGGGAACATAAGCTAGTTTGCCATTTATCTGAAGAGTGCCTTCATAGAACTGAACTTCATTTAAAAGATTCAACAGCAAAAGAGTCTGTAAATATAGAACATTTAGTAAGCATTGACATAAAAATAACTATCTTGTCTTCTGTTAGTACTTTACCTTGCCTGATCCAACTTTTCCTATAATCGCTATGTGATCTCCATGTGTAGCAGTAAACGAAATGGCTTTGTGATGATAGGCATTGCCATTCTTGACAATAATTGAAAATCGCCAATGTGTTAAAAACAATGAACGAATTTTATATTCGTCTAAATTAGTTTATTTATCGCTAAATACGATCTGAATTTAATTGTAAATTTGTTTTGTGGGCTGCTTCTTAGGGGACAGGGAATGCACGACTTACCCGCTGTGACTTTTCTGATAACTTGTCTGCACGTACTGCTATTTGATGGTCTGTACTGAGAGCCATAGTATTCTCATTAAACTGATTGTCGCAAAGTTCAATAAAATCCTTGAAATAGAAAACATTGTAATGCTATTAATCAAAAATGTTTGACTGTAACATTTATATAACGTTCAAAGTGCATGTTTTTCCAAGTATATTCAAAGTATTTAAAATCACCCTTTATTAATGTATTTTAAACATATCTTAAAATAATCTTAATCGGTCGTGCAAGAAAGTCCGGCAATCAAAACTTCACACCATGTTGTGCATCATTGGATTATTTCTATGTTTACTTGTACAGAATGTCCAAATACTTTGCATATTGTACTGTATCGGCATATGTACATATATTTGATTAGATCTGATGAATTACTTTAGAAATGTTTATCCGTAATAGAAAGCCTTTGTCATTCTTTAAACCAAATACGATTTTAAATTGGTAGGAACAAATATTTGTTCTAAACTTACCTGCATTCGATGCAATGCAACATAAATATCTGTAATTGTTGTAATTGAAGTTATTATAAAAACTACCACCGATGTACGCATGATGTTACAGCATGCCAAAGTAGGAAATAATATCTCTGGCAAAATGTGGTTGCCCAAGAAAATGTATGGAAGCAAAATCCAAGTAAAGGTCAAACGACCATTGATAAAAAACATAGTGCTTGCCACGATGCGATGATGCAGAAGCTTACTGATGGAAAACAATTCTTTCCTATTAGTACGAAAATAATAAAAACCCATAAATGATGCATATTTGTACACGTATATTTTCTATCGATTCAAAGTTATCGTGTAACAGTCATCAATTACTCACTTTCTAGCCTGTAATACCAGTCTCTCAAAATGCAGCTCCCAAGCATACATTTTAATAAGCTTAATTCCATGTAGAACGTTGAGCACCAATTGAATTCTGTTTCCTTTGAGAACTGCTAATTTTTGTCTAGAAAATATAGTTTGAAAAAATTATTCAACTTTGAAGTCTCTGTCTAACGTTATGTTTAATTGAAATGCTTCAACGGGTTAATGCTATTACAATGTAGTTTATTTAAATTAGATTTTTTTTCATTGGTTGGTAATAATACATGTATAAAAACTGTATATAAGCTTACTTCATTTATACCATATGCAGTGTTTTGTGCACAAATTATATACATGCTATACATGTACTTGTGTGCTCTTTGACATTTTTAATTTTTTTACTACGAATAAATAATTTGATTTCGAATCACACAACGACAAATATCGTTAAATTTTACCTACTTATCTATGTGCTTTATGACCAATTTCCTGACGATTGCAGTGAATATTGCGCCTCACGCTCAATGAAAAGTACAAGGGGTCACTCAGTAAAAGTTAAACATGAAGTTCTTTCATAGACTTAATTTCATTGCAAGGTGGCATTTAATTATACCTAAAATTGTATTGTTTACTTGTCACAGCTGCCAGGGAAATTTGCGAAACGTACTTGAGTTTTATGAGATATCTTCCTGTTGCAAACTGGTAGAATATGTACAGCACCAGATAGAGTATTCCGATGAGAGAATACCATCCCATATACCACCACATTAGC
The DNA here is from genome assembly GCA_034687865.1 of Kryphioiulus occultus. NCBI lineage: Eukaryota > Metazoa > Arthropoda > Diplopoda > Julida > Julidae > Kryphioiulus > Kryphioiulus occultus. The sequence continues at coordinate 1,125 of JAQGAF010005813.1, read as the reverse complement.
ACTGTATTTGAGACGAGTGATATTGGTCCAATGACAACCCCCGACAAAACACGTAGTCTCTGTTGGTAAATTTACAATTCATTGTTATGGCGTGCTTTTCCAACAAACCTTCAAAAACGTCAACTCTCTAACCTCGTTGAAGGATGCCACATCATTGGTAAAAATATTGAGCACTTGAACCATGGAATTTTCCGGCAAATCGGAAAGCCTGAGCCGAAGAATCTGAAATTATTAATATAGAAACTCATAATGGGAATGCATTTACTGCATTTGAAAATGTATTTATTGTTAAAGGATCTTCCCTCGTATTCTTTAATCGTAAAGTCTCGAGTAAATTATTATTTGTACCCAAGTTCTTGAAAATGCAAGATATTGTGTCGTCAAAATGGCTTTTAAGAGAAATAATAAGTTGGCTATTTATTTGTTTTTGGAAGTGTTTCATTCTTGTAGCATTCTTGTAGGTATAGCAGCATATTTCAATTGGAACATTTGTTTGAAAATTTTTTTTCAAAAACTTACCTTTTTATATATGAACATAGTGAGCGACACTCGAAGTTTTAATCCCAGAATTAATCCATAGTACAGAGCAATGCAAATGCCTATAGAATCTACTATAGTGAATGCCCCAATACCGAAAATCAACTCATAGGCGTATGTCGTGTCACCTGATTTCTGTATCATTAATTGCTGAAGTAGTATTACAGATGCTATTCTTGAAAATATCTTTAATATATAAAAGTACAATATAAGATTATGTGATTTTATTTTTAAGTCGCAATGTATTTATCGGAGAGTTAAATTGACACCATGGACTAACAAAGAAACTCAGCCCTACGAAGCCTCCAAATGCCGTCCAGAAAAATTCCTTAAAAACCATTTTCACCAAAGAATTAACTTTGCTGACTTTTTTCGTCTTTTCACTCTGGCTCGTTTCTGAGTTGTTCCAGTTTCTAAAAGAATAAGGCACATGCTTACGATTGGTCCAACTATTACATTCTAGATCTGCTATATACAAGTATATAAAAGCAAGTGTCCTCACTGACTGACCTGACTGACTGACTGAGTGAGTGACTGAGTGAGTGACTGAGTGAGTGAGTGACTGAGTGAGTGAGTGACTGAGTGAGT
>JAQGAF010005812.1:0-11372 GCA_034687865.1 Kryphioiulus occultus | reverse complement strand
GTCGTCGTCTTAGTCGTCATCGTCGTCGTCTTAGTCGTCGTCGTCGTCGTCTTAGTCGTCGTCGTCGTCGTCGTCGTCTTAGTCGTCGTCGTCGTTGTCGTCGTCTTAGTCGTCGTCGTTGTCGTCGTCTTAGTCGTCGTCTTAGTCTTAATCGTCGTCTTAGTCTTAGTCGTCTTAGTCTTAGTCTGAGTCGTCGTCGTCTTAGTCTTAGTCTTAGTCTTAGTCGTCGTCATCTTAATCTAAGTTGTCGTCTTTGTCTTAGTCGTCGTCTTAGTCTTAGTCGTCGTCTTAATCTAAGTCGTCGTCTTAGTCGTCATCTTAGTCTTAGTCGTCGTCTTAGTTTTAGTCTTATTCTTCGTCGTCGTCTTCGTTTTAGTCTTAGTCGTCGTCTTAGTCTTAGTCTTAGTCGTCGTCTTAGACTGTCGTCGTCTTAGTCTTAGTCGTCGTCTTAGTCTTAGTCGTCTTAGTCTTAGTCTTCGTCTTAGTCTTAGTCGTCGTCTTATTCTTAGTCGTCGTCTTAGTCTTAGTCGTCGTCTTAGTCTTAGTCGTCATCGTCTTAGTCTTAGTTGTTGTCTTAGTCTTAGTCGGCGTCTTAGTCTTAGTCGTAGTCAAAAATGGCAGTATTGGTAAAAATGGCAAAAATGGAAAAATTGGCAAAAATTGAAAAAATGGGGAAAATGGCAGAATTGGCAAAAATAGTAAAATTAGCAAAAATATTAAAATAGGAAAAAATGGCAAAATTAGCAAAAATGGCAAAATCGGCAAAAATGACAAAAATGGCAAAATTTGTGAAAATTTGAAAAAATGGCAAAAATGGTAAAATTGGCAAAAATTGTAAAAATGACAAAAATGGCAAAAATAACAAAAATGGTAAAAATGGCGAAAATGGGAATATTAGCAAAATGAGAAAAATTGGAAAAATGGCAAAATTGGCAAAAATGGTAAAAATGGCAAAAATGGTAAAATTGGCAAAAATGGCAAAATTAGCAAAAATGGTAAAATCGGCAAAAATGGTAAAATTGGCAAAATTGGCCAAATCGGCAAAAATGGAAAAAAATGCAAAAATGGCAGAATTGGTAAAAATAGCAAAGCGCAAAATTGTCAAAAATGGCAAAATCTGCAAAAAATGGCAAAAATGGTAAAATTGAAAAAAATGGCACAAATGGCAAAATTGGGAAAATTGGCAAAAATTGTAAAAATGGCAAAAATGGGAAAAACAACTAAATTTGCAAAAAGGCAAAAAATTTGTAAAAATGGCAAAATTGGCGAAATTGGTAAAAATGGCAAAAATGGCAGTATTGGTAAAAATAGCGACAATGGTAAAATTGGCAAAATGGTAAAAATGATAAAAATGGTAAAAATGGCGAAAATGGGAAAATTGGCAAAAATGGTAAAAATGGCAAAAATGGGAAAAACTACTAAATTTGCAAAAATGGCAAAAATGGCATTATTGGTAAAAATGGGAAAATTGGCAAAAATGGTAAAATTAAAAAAATGGTAAAAATGGCAAAAATGGCAAAATTGGCAAAAATGGTAAAAATGGCAAAAATGGGGAAATTAAAATGAGCAAAAATGGCAAAACTGGCAAAATTGGCAAAATTGGCAAAAATGGCACAATTGGCAAAATTGGCAAAATCGACAAAATCGACAAAATTGGCAAAATTTGCAAAAATGGCAGAAAAATCAAAAATGGCAAAAACGGCAGAATTGGCAAAAATGGCAAAAATGGGAAATTTGGCAAAAATGGCAAAATTGGCAAAAATGGCAGAATTGGCAAAATTGGCAAAATCGACAAAATCGACAAAATTTGCAAAAATAGCAGAAAAATCAAAAATAGCAGAAAAATCAAAAATGGCAAAAATGGAAAAATTAGCAAAAATGGCAGAATAGGCAAAAAAGGAAAATTTGGCAAAAATGGCAGAATTGGTAAATATGGCAAAAATGGCAAAATTGGCAAAAATTGGTAAAAATGGCAAAAATGGCAAATCGCAAAATTGCCAAAATTGGCAAAATTTGCAAAAATGACAAAAATGGCAAATTGGCTTAATTGGCAAAAATGGCAAAATTGGCAAAATAACAAAAAAGGCAAAAATGGCAAAATTAGCAAAAATGACAAAAATGGTAAAATTGGCAAAAATGGTAAAAATGGCAAAAATGGTGAAATTTTAAAAAAATGGCAAAATCGGCAAAAATGGCAGAATTGGCAAAAATGGTGAAATTACCAAAAATGGTAAAATTGGCAAAAATGGTAAAAATGGCAAAACTGACAAAAATGGTAAAATTTGAAAAAATGGCAAAAATGGCTAAATTTGCAAAAAATGGCAAAAATGGAAAAAATGGCAAATTGGTAAAAATGGCAAAAATTGGTAAAAATGGCAAAATCGACAAAATTGGCAGAACGGCACAAATGGCAGAATTGGCAAAAATTGGTAAAAATGGCAAAAATGGCAAAAATCGCAAAAATGCCAAAATTGGCAAAAATGGCAAAAATAGCAAAATTGGAAAAATTGGCAAAATTGGCAAAAACAGCAAAAATTGCAAATGTGGCAAAAGTGGCAAAATTGGCAAAAATGGCAGAATTTCAAAAAATGGTAAAAATGCCAAAAAATGGAAAATTTGGCAAAATTGGCAGAAATGGTAAACAATGGTAAAAGTGACAAAAATGGCAAAAATGACAAAAATGGCAAAAATGACAAAAGTGGCAAAATTGGGGAATATGGCAAAAATCGCAGAATTGGCAAAATTTACCAAATTGGCAAAAATGGCAAAATCGACAAAATTGGCAAAATTTGCAAAATGGCAAAAATGGCAAAAATGGCAGAATAATCAAAAATGGCAAAAATGGCAGATTGTGCAAAAATGGCAAAAATGGTAAAAATTTCTAAAATGGGAGTTTGGCAAAAATGGCAAAATTGGCAAAATTGGCAAAAATGAAACAAATGGAAAAATTGGCAAAAATTACAGAATTGGCAAAAATGGCAAAAATGGTAAAAATGGGAAAATTTGGAAAATTGGCAAAAATGGCAAAACTGTCACAAGTTGCAAAAATGGCAAATTTGGCAAAAATGGCAAAAATAGCAAAATTGTTAAAGATGGCAAAACTGGCAAAATTGTCAAAATAGGCAAAAATGGCAAAAATGGCAAAATTGGCAAAAATGGCAGAATTGGCAAAATTGACCAAATTGGCAAAAATGGCAAAATCGACAAAATTGGCAAAAATTGCAAATTGGCAAAAATGGCAGAATAATCAAAAATGGCAAAAATGGCAAAAATGGGAAATTTGGCAAAAATGGCAGAATTGGCAAAAATGGAAAAATTGGAAAAATGGTAAAATTGGCAAAAATGGAAAAATTAGCAAAAATGGCAAAAATGGCAGAATTGGTAAAAATGGGAAAATTGGGCAAAAATTGCAGAATTGGTAAAAATGGCAGAATTGGCAAAAATGACAAAAATGGTATAATTGGTCAAAATGGCAAAAATTGCAGAATTGGCAAAAATGGGAAGTTTCGCAAAAATGGCAAAAAAGGCAAAATTGACAAAAATCGCAAAATTGACAAAAATGGGAAATTTGGTAAAAATGGCAGAATTGGTAAAAATGGCAGAATTGGTAAAAATGGCAAAATTGGCAAAAAATGGCAAAATTGGCAAAAATGGGAAATTTGGCAAAAATGGCAGAATTGGTAAAAATGGGAAAATTGGGCAAAAATTGCAGAATTGGTAAAAATGGGAAAATTGGGCAAAAATTGCAGAATTGGCAAAAATGGCAAAATTGGCAGCATTTGCAAAAATGGCAAAATCTGCAAAATTTGCAAAAAATGGCAAAAATGGTAAAATTGGAAAAAAATGGCAAAAATGGCAAAATTGGTAAAAATGGCAAAAATGGGAAAATTGGCACAAATGGCAGTATTAATAAAAATGGCAAAAATGGGAAAATTGGCAAAATGGTAAAAATGACAAAAATGGTAAAAATTGCGAAAATGGGAAAATTGGCAAAAATGGTAAAAATGGCAAAAATGGGGAAATTGGCTAAAATGGTAAAAATTGCAAAAATGGGAAAAACAACTAAATTTTGCAAAAATGGCATTATTGGTAAAAATGGCAAAATTGGCAAAAATGGCAAAAATGGGAAAATTGGCAAAAATGGCAAAACTGGCAAAATTGGCAATAAGGTAACATTGGCAAAAATTCCAAAAATGGGAAAATTGGGAAAATTGGCAAAAATGGCCGTATTGGTAAAAATGGCAAAAATGTTAAAATTGGCAAAAATGGCAAAATTGGCAAAAATGGCAAAAATGGCAAAATTGGCCAAATTAGCAAAAATGGCAGAATTGTTAAAAATGGCAAAAATGGCAAATCGCAAAATTGCCAAAATTGGCAAAAATGGCAAAACCTGCAAAATTTCCAAAAATAGAAAAAAATGGCACAAATGGTAAAATTGGAAAAAATGGCAAAAATATAAAAATTGGTAAAAATGGCAAAAATGGGAAAATTGGCAAAAATGGCAGTATTGGTAAAAATGGCAAAAATGGGAAAATTGGCAAAATGGTAAAAATGGCAGAATTTGCAAAAATGGTAAAATTGGCAAAAAAGCGGAAAATTGGCAAAATGGCAAAAATTGCCAAAATGGAAAAATTGGCAAAAATGGTAAAAATGGCAAAAATGGCTAAATTGACAAAAATGGCAAAAATGGTAAAATTTACAAAATTACCAAAAATTGGTAAAAATGACAAAAATGGCAAAATTGGCTTAAATGGCAAAAATGACAAAAATGGCGAAATTGGCAAAATAACAAAAAAGTCAAGTGGCAAATCTGGCAAAAATGGCAAAAATGGTAAAAATGGCAAAAATTAGAAAAATGACAAAAATGGCAAAAATGGCAATAATGACAAAAATGGTAAAATTGGCAAAAATGGTAAAATTGGTAAAAATGGTAAAAATGGCAAAATTGGCAAAAATGGTGAAATTTTAAAAAAATAGCAAAATCGGCAAAAATGGCAGAATTGGCAAAAATGGTGAAATTACCAAAAATGGTAAAAATGGCAAAACTGACAAAAATGGTAAAATTTGAAAAAATGGCAAAAATGGCTAAATTTGCAAAAAATGGCAAAAATGGAAAAAATGGCAAATTGGTAAAAATGGCAAAAATTGGTAAAAATGGCAAAATCGACAAAATTGGCAGAACGGCACAAATGGCAGAATTGGCAAAAATTGGTAAAAATGGCAAAAATGGCAAAAATCGCAAAAATGCCAAAATTGGCAAAAATGGCAAAAATAGCAAAATTGGAAAAATTGGCAAAATTGGCAAAAACAGCAAAAATTGCAAATGTGGCAAAAGTGGCAAAATTGGCAAAAATGGCAGAATTTCAAAAAATGGTAAAAATGCCAAAAAATGGAAAATTTGGCAAAATTGGCAGAAATGGTAAACAATGGTAAAAGTGACAAAAATGGCAAAAATGACAAAAATGGCAAAAATGACAAAAGTGGCAAAATTGGGGAATATGGCAAAAATCGCAGAATTGGCAAAATTTACCAAATTGGCAAAAATGGCAAAATCGACAAAATTGGCAAAATTTGCAAAATGGCAAAAATGGCAAAAATGGCAGAATAATCAAAAATGGCAAAAATGGCAGATTGTGCAAAAATGGCAAAAATGGTAAAAATTTCTAAAATGGGAGTTTGGCAAAAATGGCAAAATTGGCAAAATTGGCAAAAATGAAACAAATGGAAAAATTGGCAAAAATTACAGAATTGGCAAAAATGGCAAAAATGGTAAAAATGGGAAAATTTGGAAAATTGGCAAAAATGGCAAAACTGTCACAAGTTGCAAAAATGGCAAATTTGGCAAAAATGGCAAAAATAGCAAAATTGTTAAAGATGGCAAAACTGGCAAAATTGTCAAAATAGGCAAAAATGGCAAAAATGGCAAAATTGGCAAAAATGGCAGAATTGGCAAAATTGACCAAATTGGCAAAAATGGCAAAATCGACAAAATTGGCAAAAATTGCAAATTGGCAAAAATGGCAGAATAATCAAAAATGGCAAAAATGGCAAAAATGGGAAATTTGGCAAAAATGGCAGAATTGGCAAAAATGGAAAAATTGGAAAAATGGTAAAATTGGCAAAAATGGAAAAATTAGCAAAAATGGCAAAAATGGCAGAATTGGTAAAAATGGGAAAATTGGGCAAAAATTGCAGAATTGGTAAAAATGGCAGAATTGGCAAAAATGACAAAAATGGTATAATTGGTCAAAATGGCAAAAATTGCAGAATTGGCAAAAATGGGAAGTTTCGCAAAAATGGCAAAAAAGGCAAAATTGACAAAAATCGCAAAATTGACAAAAATGGGAAATTTGGTAAAAATGGCAGAATTGGTAAAAATGGCAGAATTGGTAAAAATGGCAAAATTGGCAAAAAATGGCAAAATTGGCAAAAATGGGAAATTTGGCAAAAATGGCAGAATTGGTAAAAATGGGAAAATTGGGCAAAAATTGCAGAATTGGTAAAAATGGGAAAATTGGGCAAAAATTGCAGAATTGGCAAAAATGGCAAAATTGGCAGCATTTGCAAAAATGGCAAAATCTGCAAAATTTGCAAAAAATGGCAAAAATGGTAAAATTGGAAAAAAATGGCAAAAATGGCAAAATTGGTAAAAATGGCAAAAATGGGAAAATTGGCACAAATGGCAGTATTAATAAAAATGGCAAAAATGGGAAAATTGGCAAAATGGTAAAAATGACAAAAATGGTAAAAATTGCGAAAATGGGAAAATTGGCAAAAATGGTAAAAATGGCAAAAATGGGGAAATTGGCTAAAATGGTAAAAATTGCAAAAATGGGAAAAACAACTAAATTTTGCAAAAATGGCATTATTGGTAAAAATGGCAAAATTGGCAAAAATGGCAAAAATGGGAAAATTGGCAAAAATGGCAAAACTGGCAAAATTGGCAATAAGGTAACATTGGCAAAAATTCCAAAAATGGGAAAATTGGGAAAATTGGCAAAAATGGCCGTATTGGTAAAAATGGCAAAAATGGCAAAATTGGCAAAAATGTTAAAATTGGCAAAAATGGCAAAATTGGCAAAAATGGCAAATCGCAAAATTGTCAAAAATGGCAAAACCTGCAAAATTGGCAAAAATGGCAAAACCTGCAAAATTTGCAAAAATAGCAAAAAATGGCACAAATGGTAAAATTGGAAAAAATGGCAAAAATGGCAAAATTGGTAAAAATAACAAAAATGGGAAAATTGGCAAAATGGTAAAAATGGCAGAATTGGCAAAAATGGTAAAATTGGCAAAAATGGCAAAATTGACAAAAATGGCAAAAATGGTAAAATTGAAAAAATTAGCAAAAATTGGTAAAAATGACAAAAATAGCAAAATTGGCTTAAATGGCAAAAATGACAAAAATGGCAAAATTGGCAAAATAACAAAAAAGTCAAAAGTGGCAAATCTGGCAAAAATGGCAAAATCGGCAAAAATGGCAAAAATGGTAAAAATGGCAAAAATGAGAAAAATGACAAAATTGACAAAAATGGCAAAAATGGGAAAATTGGCAAAAATGACAAAAATGGTAAAATTGGCAAAAATGGTAAAAATGGGGAAAATGGCAAAATTGGCAAAAATGGTGAAATTTTAAAAAAATGGCAAAAATGGGAAAATTTGGAAAATTGGCAAAAATGGCAAAACTGTCACAAGTTGCAAAAATTGCAAATTTGGCAAAAATAGCAAAATTGTTAAAGATGGCAAAAATGGCAAAAATGGCAAAAATGGCAAAAATGCTAAAAATGTTAAAACTGGCAAAAATGGCAAAATTGGCAAAAATGGTAGAATTGGCAAAAATGTCAAAAATGGTAAAAATGAGATATGAAACATGGAATCCTCAAATTCTCGCAGCTGTCTTCAGATTCATCAATTCCTCATCACCAATTAATCAACACCTCACACTCCTCAAAGTTTATGAAATAGGGCACAGGCTTCGATCCACACACATGGCAGGCAAATAGCAGGTGTTACTGCCCGGTTTGGTTAAAAATCAAAATCGCCTTCGACCTCAAGAATATAAAACCCCGCTGTGATTGCTGTTCAAGTTGTTTTGCAATGCAGAGTAATGTCTATGTTCCAATGACCAATTTCCATCAGTATTTTCAGCCATTCTTGTATGCTTATTGCTTGGATTTTTTTAATGTTTGTCTACATTCCAAGCTGTCAGTACTGCTTTGTTTCCGCCCTCCTGGTCATTTTTGTCTCGCAACAAGAAGATTCATTAAATCAAATCCTTGATAGAAACGCTAGTTTATCTATAGTTTGAGGATGGTCTCAAGAAACAGCCATTCATGTTGAATTTATCTGCAACGGTGGTGTTTTGGTAAAAAAAAGTATTTTAAAAGCTCTTAAAAGCTATTAATGTTGCTATAACAACATTGATTCTATGGATACATGCAAATTAAGTTTAATGGTTAATATCGAAATTGTGATAACCTAAATAGGACGCAGAATCTAGATCAATGATTGGTTACTTTCATCGCAATTCTATCATTTGAAAGTGAAGAATCCGTTTGGCAGAATGATTCTGGAGATTAATAACGAATTAATGAAGATAATTAAAACATTCCATGAGAGCAACGATGATCAAAATTGCTAGGACGTCTTGATAATATTAATACACTCGTAGCATCAGTCTTGTGTACACTGAAATAGCCAGGTTTCGCAAATGGCATCCATTATTCTAATCTCATTTGATGACTCGATTCAGAAAGCCATAAAAGAAAACCAGCCATCATCCTCAACACTTTTTTAAATGATCTTTTCATACGCATTATAGCATGAAATTAACGGTGCTTAAGTGTCAGCTTGAGATCTTTGGCCATCTGTCTCCAGGAAATTAAAGTTCAAAGGGTTCCACCTTGAACTGAATGGTGACAAGAATACTGCAATGCACCAATGAAAGAAAGGTGGTGACGTTAAAGATACGATCAAACTCAACAGAAGACATGTTCTTTTAGCTTGATTTCGAAAGAAAGCAAACGTAAAACTATATCATTAGTAGAAGAAATTCTAAGAAATTCGAAAATCCTTCGACCATCTCTTACACAATTTAGATGTTACTTGGAAAACAGCTGCAGGGCCAAAATTCACACAAAATGTCGAAGGCAACGCAAATTTCTTTCTGGCACACATCGCTGCAATCGTCAAAATAAGTTATGCCACCAGCATTTTTCCACCGCAAAGAATTATGCAAATACATACTGTAACCGCAACATGAAAAGCGTGGAAAACAATTCGAAATCATACATTGAAATGCAAACCCCTTACTAAAGTAAATATACATGTAAGCTTAGTAATTCTGGAATACACTTTCAACAAATTAAACGGGGAATAATTCACCGTATTTCCTTTTTTAAAAGGAATGAGAATGAAAACATTATTTCATGATTTTTTTCCCATTCGACCATAGCCTATTTAGAATTCAGGTTAGTTAAGCAACTCGGTTTCAACCCATGAGCATGTCATCATTGTTATGTGGTTTTGTTAATTAGAACTACCGGGTACCCAATACCAATCGATGGTACAAATAAAACCAGAGTTTAGGTCAATCATTCTTTTTTGGCAAAGTTTATGTAAGTGGATTTCTCAATTTTTTTCAACTTTTCCATTTTAACCCGGTTTATAACTAAGAGCAATTCATGTGACGTTGGTATTTAGATAAAGGTAGTCAATAGCGTCTTTATAACAACCAAGATGGAAAGTTGAACTTTCCCTGTATACGACATTTATGCACGCATAAGTATGCTTTAATGTTCTGAAAAACATACTGTATTAGACAACCAATATAAGGCAATATCCAACGCACATTTACACACAAATTATATGTACGTGCATATTCGCATAGAAATATTAAAGGTTGAGAGTGAAAGAGCCATGAAGAATGTAAATAATATGAAATAAAAAGATTTATATAACAAACCCATTCTGTATTTTATTACTGGGAATGCTTACAAGAGTAAAAAGAGAAGCTTCAATGGCGGAAATTGGCGCATTTTCCAAGAATAGCAGAATTGCCATGAATGAAATTTTCGCAGAAAACATCTTAACTTAAAAAACAATATTATTGTACAAAACGGCAGTATATTTTCATTGTGGCGTACGCATGTATAATAGATTGTGTTTATTCTAAGTTGCTCTAAGAAATGGTGCATAGGTAAGTGCAATTCATATTTGCGTTTTCCGTTACATTGTATACAATGTAACGGAAAACGCAAATATGAATTACATACAGTGTTCAGTAGTACCATTATTGGAAATTAAATGAATTCGGCCAGATAAACATCACATTCTGTTGACAAGAAATTCCCAGTTTATTTAATTGAGTGTTGTAACAGTCCTTAAGAAAATTGAAATTTGTCTTTGGTTTCACCAACATTTTTGCGATATATATTCCAAATAATACAAATCATATAATCCAAATAAGCAACTCCAAAAATATTTTAAATACATGCAGGTATGAAAAACAACGAACTCGGTCAGTTAAACAAGATAGTGCATGCCCCAAAGCTAAAAGAAACTTATGAATGCGTTATGCATGATATGAAAATATCACTTGATTGTCTCATGACAGCTATCAAAAATAATGGAGTTTGATCTCATAAAGGACATGCTCATTTTAAGGGATTGCTTGCATGACTACAGCATTAACGTGGAAAGATGATGGGATTGACAAGCTGTGATTCCAGGATTACAAAAACAGCAAAATAGTTTTAAGAGTAACTTACACTATCCTCCCATGCAATCCACTCTTCTCAATGCTCATTGGACGAAAAAGAGCGATGCTCTTCCCACCGATAAACAATGGAAATGAAGCAAAGGAAAATCGTGGATGGTGCATCGGAATTGCAAAAATAAATCACCGACTACAGACTTGTAAATTGCCGCAACCAAAGTGGGGTTAAAGATGAAAACGTACAAAGCGGGGGCACACAAAGACGGAAAATAAGGGCTGCTTAGCGTTTTCCTCCGCTATTAATCTTTCCTATAATCAAATGCACGTACATATTCGTGACTATAACTATGACACCAACTGCATTCACTACAGAATATAAGAGTTTAAGCTCAAAGTTTATGATTCAGAAGGAAAAGTGCATAATGATAAGTAAAAGTATTTTCACGGGATTTATTTAGAACAGGAAAACTTTGAAAAAATATCAATAAGAATTACCATAATTGCACATAAATCCAAAAATAAGTAATGTAGTGTACTGAGCACTACAATTATCCTCTGTGGAAATTAAGCATGGTATGTTTGAACTATAAAAGTTACACTTCACCTAATTTAACAATGCGTGTCTACGAGTCGTTAGGAGAAGCCCACTTTCTGA
>JAQGAF010005811.1:0-11375 GCA_034687865.1 Kryphioiulus occultus | reverse complement strand
GGTAAGTTATGACCCCAGCTTGGCTTGACCAGGACGGCTCTTGGGGCGATTTATGGCCTGCCCTGGGAATGCCTAGTTAAGCGCTGGAGCCTCTGGTACCCTCTGGTACTGGCAGGTACCAGGTTTGACCAATGAGACTGCAGGTCATAATCAGGAAAGGGTGCCCAAAGAGGGCATTGGACCCTCACCATGTCACGGTAATTAAAAACACGTTAAGGTAATCTTAATGTCGCGAAACTAATCGAGGAGAAGCAGATTCCTCAGCGTGGTGAATTTGATACAAGGGCATCTTTGGGATGTTGGGTGCTGAGCAATTGATGCATCTTGTGACATGCTGAAGATTTGGGAAATGTGTTGCTTCAGTTTGTCTGAGGGTAATGGACGCTCACCATGTTTCAGTATCATCCTTATCATTGCAAATTTGAGAATTTAAGAGCATCTATAGGATGTTGAGTGCTGAGTAATTGATGCATCATGTGCCATGCACAGCTGAAGATTTGGGACAGTTGCATGGTGCTTCAGTTCATCTGAGGGCATTGGACCCTTACCATGTCACAATAATTAAAAACTGAATAAAAGCAGCGTGCTCAGCGTGTGGTAAATTTGAGACAAGGGCATCTTTGGGATGTTGGGTGCTGAGCAATTGATGCATCTTGTGCCATGCTGAAGATTTGGGATAGCTGGTACTTAAGCTCGTCTGAGGGCATTGGACCCTCACTAGTGACTTCTGTTAATGAATGAATGGAAGCTAACTGAATTTGACACTAAATGTTCTTTGGACTCATCTTTTTTTGGGCGATAGTTGATGAGCAATAAATGCAATGTTGGGAGTTATTGCGTTGACGTCAAGCTCCAAGATAATATTTTAGGCCAGGGTTCATCTGGCCTGTTCTGTTTTCACCCTATAATTTATTAAGTGTATTCTGTCACATTTTAGAAGGTAACAAATTGTGCAACCTGCATGGGAGTAGTCTCGAACTTTCATGAGGATGGGGTAGGGTATTGAGGCTATTCCCTCCAAATATATCCCTTGACCACCATGACCTGCCAAGGCGTGGGGCAGTGCTGGATTGAGCAAGACTCCTCAGATTTATATGCCCTGCCCTCAGGTGAACTCTCTGCTTTTTGGCGAAACTAGTTGGCTTTAATAAACCACTTATAGAATTCTGGTGCCAGGTCACGGTTTTGCAATATTTCGTGATTTCCTCCAGAAAAATCCGAATAATTGCGGCAACCTAACATCGACAAAAGAGGGAATTGGGCCAACTGTTGCCCCTTGTTTCAAGTTTTATTAATTGTTCTGGTCTGCGATTCTGATTTCAAATCAAAAGTGGAACGGGACAGGGGACTCGTGCCAAAACTTCGCCAAATAATGGTGGTCTTTGGACGTGAAGCCAATATTTTAGCAATTGACATCAATCATAATACTTTGACACTGGCCTTGGACATCTCGATTATTTTGACCCCTCCTAGAGGGTTTTAGGGCACTTGCTGACTGCTTTGGCATGCGTTGTTTTACTAGCTGCCATTGTCGTTTATCTCTCCCCTTGGTACATGGTCTGTCCCCTCCTTTAGTTTTCGGAAATTCGATGCATAATCGGTGTGGGGTAAGGCCTTGTGCCCCATGGGCACGTTGGGGAACTTGGATGGTTTTTCTCAGAAACTTCGGGCAGGTTGTACCCCAGCGTGTCCTAGGGGTTGAAATTGCCTCTGTAGGAACAGTTGGTGTAAGTGAGAGTGGACACGTTTTCAATGTTATCTTTGTCCCCATAAGGGTTTTTTCTGTTGCCAGTTCGATACTTTTTTTTGAGAACTTATGGCGATTCAAGATGGCCGTCTATGTCCTCATTTTCCCACATAATGATCATTATACTTGGAAAAAACCACTGCACTTTTTTATAGTGTGTTCATTTTTGTAACGTTATCTCTCTGGTGAGATGGACCAGTGCTGTTTTTTAGCAGTTGAAATATCCTGATTGTCCTAGGTCAGTTTTTTCTCCAAATGGTTTTAATTGACCTCCATTATGGTAACTTGTTGATAGTGATCGTTTGACATTCTTGTCTCAAATAGAAATAAACACTGTAAAACAGGCTTGCCAGATGCACTTTAGAGTTTAGACGACATCCGACTCTACAGGGTGCGTCCCAGTGGGATGTGTGACCCATTAACGGTACTAATGCCAGTGGGAGGCACTCAATGTGCTAGTTTTATGTTGCCATCTTGAATCAAAATGGCGTCGCTGTTCACATCTTGGTCAAAAACCATTCCTGGCGAATTGTTGTCATTTGTCAATCAAACACTTGGTGAAGTGTAGCAAATGAATTGAAAAATCATGATGTAATGTTTATGTTGTTGTTTTTCCATCGCGATTTTTGTTAAAAATGGACGTTTAGGGACAATCAGTGGGTGCAGCGTTGAACCATCAGTATTGCATATTCATGGACTTTACATAAACAATTTCAGGAATAATAAGCATGCTAGAAACGCCGTTAACGAAATTTTTTAAGCAATAGATCTCGATATTAGACACATTTCTATGAATATAATGGGTTTTACACATTTGTATGAAAAACTGTGTTGTGATATTAATAATAATAATAACAATTTATTAACTATAATAAATAAAGTCCAAGCTTATACAAGAAAAGTTACATTTTTATCCCCACAACATTGTTATATAATATGCACAAATCATCAACTAGCCCTTCAAAAAACACCATCCACCACCAGAAACAACAGTTAAAATATTCTGTTAGGGAAAACCTTTTAGCATTATAATATTATTTATCCATCTCAATCCAGTTAATTTAGTTTAATATAGTTCAATTCTTAATTCTCAGACATATTTTTCTTTTTCCTAATTTTTCTTTAGATTGTCTATACCGGTACTACAAGAAATTCGTGACCATTCTCTTTTCACCATTCTTCCACTATTATACTCACATAGGTTAATTGGCAAGTCATTAACAATAGTTGGCACTATATTCTTTAGGTTTCTTTTACCATATTCATTATTTGCAAAAGGAACCTCATATCTACATTTATATGTACTTTTCCTAAGCTTACTTGCCTTCATAGTTATTGTCTTCTTATATTCATTTTTAGATAATGCTGCAAGCAAACTTTTTTGAAAAACTAACAGAAATCCATAAACAAACTTGAAATGCTTTTTAGAAATAATAATACTTAAAAATATAAGGGAAATGAAAATATCATCAATACCGTAATGCATTTTGTTTTCACATTTGGAAATTTCAGATTCACAGCGAACGGTAATTTAGAAAAATTGTCACTTAGCCTTGAAATTCTTTTTAGAAATAATAATAATGAAAAAATTCAAGGGAAATTTAAAAAAAAACTATCACCATGCCTGCTTTTTTTGTTTTCACGTTTTTAAGAATTTCAGTTTAAAGAACTAACGCCATAGGCGCCATTTGCTTGATGCGTTGTTTAAACCGGACCACAAAAGATATGTTCAGGCCACATTTATACACATACTGTATGTGTAAAGCGTTGTTATAATTTTGTCATGTTTAGAAAAATGTCGTTCACAAGATAGTGATGACTTTAGCCAATAATTCGATGAAAAAAATCTGGTAATTTTAACAACTCTCCGTAAAATCAGCATTGGGGATTATCCATAAATGAAATTACATTGGGGATAATCCATAAATGAAATTACATCGGAGATAATCCATACATGAAATTGCATCCTTTTGCTAATTCTTCTTCCGCTACCGGTCTTTGTACACCTCTGCAAACGAACATATTTCCACATAGCAATAGGTACGGTTAGGTTGAAATCGCATGGGAATGAACATTTAACGGTGTCATCGTGAATGCCACGTTGCATTTTCGCGTAATAGCTGAAATTAATAGGAAGTAGTTATTGTAATGATCCACTTAATACGATGCTAAAATAGGTAATGCCGCAGGTGGTTTTTTTTGCGACGTCATCGTTCTCGAACCTATCCAAGTCTGCAAACTCTCAATGCTGCTTAGCAGTTGCATTGGCAAATTTTCCAAACCACTGGCAAGAAAATTATAGAAAAAAACGTTGCAAATTGCTCAATTCATTGTTTTGGGTACTTCCAATGCTGGCATTTGCATTGGTAAATTTCCAAAACAGCTGGCAGGAAAATTCTGGGAAAAAAATTGCAAATCGCACGATTCAATATCGTGGGAAAATGGTGGATTTTCTGACGTCTCAAATCTCAAGTTGCAATTTTCTACACGAATCAGCGCCAGATTTTTACCGGAAATGCGATGTTACAGCCATGGCAAGCTGACATCTTTATGACATGTCAGACCTTCGAGATCAATTGACCTAGATTTTCCCCAAATGCCGTATCACGTTTTATAAGCATCGTTACGTACCGATGCATGGATACATTTCCCTGCCTGGCCCCTTGCCCACCCAGAGAATTAAAATTGATTGAAAGCCATTAAAGTCCGAAGTGAGAACCATCAAGGGAGATAAAGCCGCATGGCGATGGCTCCATGGCACGTTTTTTGGGATGTTGGCACGTGAAGATGACTATTACTTAAGTAGTATTTAAAAACACTTTCTAATGTGTTTTTACTCCGTTTTTGATGAACCGAGCTATTAATCCAATGACATAATTGTCGATTAACTGGCTGGAGTTCGAGGCTGATTTTCACGCACAACGACCCATCTTTCCACCCCTCATGGCCTTGTCCTGCAATACCATTGTAACCATTGTCGAATTTTGTGGTTCATGCTTTTTCAGCTTCCTGTGCCACAATGGCATGCGTGCTCAAGATATGCTTGAAAGCACGCTCGGGGTTGGTTAGTCGTGCAAAAACATGGTTTGCGACCCATCCTGCCAGGCTGATCCCAAAAGCAGATGCTTTTATTTATTATTGAAATTTTTTCCTGAATATAAATTCGTGTATGGGGGTATGTGAAGGGGAAAGTTGCATGTGCCAGGGGTGTGTCACTGAGGGTCGCTCAAAATGACGCCCAGCAGCTTCTGATGAAAATCGACAAGGGTCGAAAAGTCATCCGAAATTCATGTCTGAATTCATGTCTTGAGGGCTGAGTTGGAAACCCATCTTAAGTCACTAAGGCGTGAAAAATCTAACGTTGGTTCAGCAATGACTGGTTTGGGACAGACAGGGAAAGTCATTGTTCATTGAACGGTTTTTTGTCAATTAAGTTAATCTGCTGAATTCAGGATACATGTTGTCATGTACTTGTTGGTTCTGAAGCAATAACCAAAGTCGATAAAATACATGCACAGTGTGATGACTTGATATCCTAATGTAGGGCTCCCCAGACCTGTTTAACCTGGAATTGTCAGGACAATTGAAATGCCTGGAAGAGTCAGGGAAAATGGCTTTACTTTGAAAACGTCAGAGAAATTGACCAAATTTGTAATTTACTTTACATACAAATAGCTATAGTTATTGGTTAACGCAAAAGTACAGAGCTGTCAAGCAATTCTTTGTGGAAGAAATTGGGTTATGTCAGCTGCTTACGTAAAATAAGCTGTACATTTGGCATTCCTTAAATTGGCTTATCAGGATGGTCAGGGTGATCAGGGAAATTTGTTTTAAAACCTGGAAATTCAGGGAAGCTTCATCTCTGGGGAACCCTCAGCAGACCTAGCTTCCTAAGCATAATGGCTTTCGAAAACATTGTTGTTTGTATTAATGATGGATAAATTACAAATTGAAAATCGTATGAAAATTCAAAGAACCACGTAGTCATTCATTATTTTCTGAAAAAAAGGTGAAATCTTAATAATGTACGGTATATCGGTACATTCGGTCTAGAGAAATGAGCAAATGCTGATGTGCTTTTTCCCATGTTGTTTTTTCAACTATTGGTGCATTTTAGTTGTCTGACTTGACGTACTATATTACTTATTCTGGACTAATGTGATTTATACAATTGATTTACTTTCAGATTACACCCAGGTGCGGGCTGAGGTGCACCATATTTCATCAGCTGAAGACTTTGAGCCATACACTTATGCTGGACAATGTTTTGTTGAAATCATGGCTATTTTGATGGACTCTGCATGTTGTGCTCACTCCTCCACAAACTTTCTACTTCCTTGAAGTTATGGCCTGAGGTGTCTTTGTGACATCAAATTCTTCACTTTCTGGAGCTGGTTTCTAATGAAATGCAGGTATTTAATCATTAATTTTCTTAAGTGTCCCACGTACATGTATTTGTGCAGGGCTGATGGTTCAATGACCAGTTTAGCCTACTTATGAAACTATCCACAGTTGGTTGAGTAGCATTTGTCAAAGAATGTGATATTCTTTACATTTGCTGCAGGTAATTGCTTTTGCACAATAATTCTAGTGATATGACAGCATACAAGATGATTTGCATTGTAATTGTTTAGCTACAAGGATTATAGTTGTTCTTGAGAATTATTAACATTTTAAAATGCCTTTTGACCATCCATTGTGACATGTCAAGCTTCTGAGTAAGAAGTAATGGAAGCTGCAAAGGGAGTACTTAGCAGAAGAAACTCTAGAAAGCTTGCTGCAAGGGTATTTAGAAATCTGTTCAATATTGCAATTTGCAGAAACCTGATCATTTTTGTCAACATGATTGTGCAACTTTTTTTCTGCACATCAATACTGCTTTAGATCAAAGTTCAGCCTCTGAAATGTCATTTGAGCTGGTTTAGCATGATTTTCCAGATGGTATTTTGTGCCTTTGTGTACTTTGGCAACACCATCGCAGCTTGCATCAGCCAATTGTGGCATTATTCTGCAATGCTTATGCTACCTGCAAGTAAACAATCATAACAAACCTAGCGACTTTGTGGTAATGACATTGATGCAAGTTTGCCCAAAATTTCTCCATAAATTATCGGTCTCCTACGAAATCTGGCAACCATGTTGCAAATCTCATTTACATGCCCCGATGAAATAAACATCTTTAATTGCAGAATCCCAATGATCGACCATTAAAGTCGACTTCAACCATAGCCCTGACACACTTTGGTTTAATTCGAATCTCGTGTTAC
This sequence comes from Kryphioiulus occultus, assembly GCA_034687865.1. Taxonomy (NCBI): domain Eukaryota; kingdom Metazoa; phylum Arthropoda; class Diplopoda; order Julida; family Julidae; genus Kryphioiulus; species Kryphioiulus occultus. The sequence continues at coordinate 4,361 of JAQGAF010005811.1, read as the reverse complement.
CGTTCGCATCTCTATATTTAAACACGACACTCTACCCTTTAATTACTCGCTACTCTTAATCATATCCAATGACTGAGTTATTTCGTTCAATTGTTTAATTGCTTTTAAATAGTTATCAGTCATCTAGACTCGTGCTGTAGCAGCTTTATTGGCTATATGGGATGCTGGAGTTATATCGTATTCGTATTGGTGCTCGAGATTGATAATGACGTACGTGGAGGATATGCTACATTGTATAATTGATATCATTAGGTTCGTGATTGTACGAACGTGTAACCCAGCCAGCGTTAAACGCTGTTAAACTGGCATTTCGCCAATGAGATTGCAGCACTTTCGTCCAGTTTTTTAAAAGGTGATTTTTGCTGATGTGGCAATGCACTGAAATTGTGCTCGACTATTGAGCAGAGTGAGCAGACTACATGTGGCCTTCGATTCGAATTTATAACTCATTTATGACCATTCAATAGCGTCGTAATTACCATATCACGACTGTGCTGGCACAGCAGTTGGCTCAATGCAGTCTCATATAATGTGCTGTGAAACCTTGAAATATGAAAAACACCTGAAAAATACACGGTTAACACACGTTTTGCATGTACCACTGAAGGTACAAGTGAAAATACATGATTTGTTTGACAGGAATCCTCCATAACTGGAAAAGCTGTCAGGGAAAGGTTATTTATTTTGACAAATTGAGGGAAATTCAAGCCTTCACGTGCTAGTTTTTAGTTAATCATCATTAGGAGCTAGGAAAATCAAGATTATTGAAATTGAAGCAATCACTTCTCTGGAGGAAGTCAGAAATGAAGTTGTCATTTAAAAAAATAATAGTATAAATTTGCTGGTTTCTTATCCATTTTATTACCCATTTTTAATAAGCATCAAAAATAACAGTCCTATTATTGGCAAATGTCACATTTGCATTTTCAGTGGTCAGGGTGGTTAGAGAAATTCGTTTTAAAAATTGGAATAGTCAGTGCAAAGAGAATTATTTTTGATAAATTCAGGGATATTCGACATTACTTTTGCCTTCACGTACTAGTTTTTAGCTAGTTAGAAGCCAAGTACCACTTAGTGGAATAAATTAAAAATGCAATTGGCATTTAAAAATTTAATGACGTTTGTTATATTTTGTATTTTCAATGATCAGGCTGGTTAGGCAATATTTCTTTTTAAAATGGGAAAAGTGAGGGAAAAGTCAAGGAAGTTGGAAATTTCATTTCTTGGGGAACCCTGTTCGACTTGTTAAAACATCATTGGTGCAATACATCCTGTAACACAAACATCACTTTCTCTCCATCTGTTAAATGTGATCTTCGAAGACTTCAAGGAAACATATAAAACCATATGTTTTGTTAAAAATATGAAAAAATAACCAACATAGCATTGGAAGCCTACAGTATATGTGATCCATTCATTTGTTTTAAACATATTAAGTTGTTGTTATCGTAAAAGATATGGAACCTAAGGAATAAAAATAAGATTCCTGTATCGATTCTACAGGAAATATGAAAAATAACCAGCATAGCATCAGATGCCTATATGTGATCCATTAATTTGTATTAAATATATTGAGTTATTGATATCGTAAAAGATATAATTAGGTATAAAAATAAGATTCCTCTATAGATTCTATAGAAATCCATGACGAGCTACATGTAATTTTTCGACCTCTTTACCAATGAGTTGACGTCCCCTATACCAAAATGCCCCTACAGGCTAACGGGTTTGGTATTGAGCTGGAATCGATTCTATTGTTGATCAGCATTTCAAAATGGCGTTTTCACGAATTAGGTTGCGGTTTCGATTTGCATACCTGTTGCCGAACGTTGCGCCAGGTTAGTTGACCCCAATGTGTGGTCACTGACTCGCACGCTGTAAACTTGTTTACTTTTTTATTTACTAGAATTTTTTATCGCTGCTGCTGGGCCCCTCGAACTCTTTGTAGCGTTACCCCATTGCTTTGTTGGCGAAATTCGTGAATCGCCAACGAATTGGTACACGAAAATATCTTATCTCAGACAGAAAATGTATTTCATATCCAACTCAATTCATCGTCATCGGTGTTGCTGTTGATAGCAGTGGTAGATCAAGGTGGACGGGGTGTGATATTTTTATATATTTCGGTGTTGTGAACGGATATCTCAGACTACATGTAGAAAACGAGAAACACGAAACTGGATTGGTGTCCACTAAATAATCTAGTTCGATACGTTTATTTCGCTAATGTTAATTAGAAACAAGATGCTGTATTTATGATGAGATTACAGAACTTGTAGCCACTTCATGTCTAATACGCATTTACATTACTCCGTATTTATATATTTTTAAGAATATGGAATATTTGCGTGGTAACTACATGTATATCAACCTAAGTTACCTGGAAAACCTGGAAAACTCATGGAATTTGAATTGGAAACTGTAATTTTGGGTATCAACATTATATCTTGTGTTTATGGTTATTTCTTAAGAAAAACGTACAAGGTTGCAGTATTGGTGATTAATTTGTTTTATATGAAAATTGCACTCGGTATTCCCTTCGTAATTAAAATTTCTGAAAACCTTTTAAAGAAATATACTGAAATCCATTATTTCTGTTAGTTTTTCAAAAAATTTCGCCAAAAATGTCACTTATTTTTTAATATTATTAAATATTTTAAGGAAGTGTTTCATTACTTCGTTTATCTGCCCTCTTTTAATATTTCTGAATTTCTTTTATAGAAATGTGTGTAAAATTAACCATTTGAGATCCTGTATTTCTAAAAATGTCGCCAATGGCATTCGTCTGTTAATGTTAATCTTGTGTTGGTATTAATAATAACATTAATGATACAGTATTAATGATCTTAGTGGTGATCTATTCATAGCATTTATTGTCAAGGACATGTTTCTACACATATCTCCATATCTACTAGTAGGTCGCCATTAAGATTTTAGGCATTAAAAAGGTTTTTTAATATGGGAAAATGAATATATGACCCTGGAAAACTCAGTGAATTTCGTTTTCAGAAATTATTAGTCACCATAATTTGGTATTACATGTAGATTTATTTCTAAAGTATGAATCTAAAGTGTGCAATGGTACGTGCTCAAGTGCTATTCCGACACTATGGCATTATTGCCCATTGTTTATTTACTGTATGTTCAGGGCGTTGGGCGTTTTGAAGAAAATGGTTTGCTTCTTTGGTTGCTAGCAGTGGTTCGTAAGAGGTGTTCTGAAAGTCCACACATGTTTGCATTCACTTTGTGTACAATATAATATGGATTGCATGCTACTGACAATGCTCACCACCCAAACCAGAGGTCAAACTGGAGGAAATTTATCCAAGTCACCTTGTCTTGGCTTGGGCTCGATTGTTTTCCATGTTTTTTTTCCGAAAATTTTTTTTTATGAGATTTCTTACCACGTTAACTGTACGTGTGCTATGGACCAACACGTGCACAATGGCGGGGGAGGAGGGGGTCTTGGATTTGTTGTGATCAGGCCAATGCACTCGCCATGTGCCCACGACCTGGGTGTCATGTTGCGCCGAATTTCATCAGCCATTGGCTGAGGTTTCCAGACGAGAACCTGCAGCCCCCCAGGCTAGAATTCGAATGTTACTTGGGTTTAGAGACTGACGCCCCTGCGCCCCGTTCAGATCCAGGCCCTTTAAACTTTAAAGTTACCTTGAACAATTTCGGCTAACTTATCTTCTGGTATCCCTTTAACTATTCCTAGAAAACGAGACACGTTTTCCTCAAGGTGACCTTCTTCAAGCAACAGGTAATATCTTACCTGCTTTGCCTGCTGCACTAGCGCCACGCTTGCCTCGGGCGGATAAACCAGACACTTGAGTACCTGCTCAGTGAGGGAGAAATCGTAATTCTCTTGAAACAAATGAAAAAAGAAGTAATGATAATTTTTTCTAATTTTTTTTCTGAGTTTCTTTTGTCATTGGTGAACCCTGGTAGCACAATGTAGGCCTATGAAAACTTACCAAAATGTAGTATTCTGGAGTCTGTATGACGTCATTTTAGGTATTTTTTTGAAAATACGTCAATTTCTAGTGTTTCTTTGTGCTAGGATTGCCTGTTCAAGGGTTTTTCGATAAAGAAAAATGATTAATAAGAAATAAGAAAAATGAGAAAAATGAGAAATAAGAAAAATGATTTTGTCCCACATGATTATAAAAGATGATAACTAATCAATTAGCTGGTGCACTCTATCTCAACGAAGTTCACGAATTCCCTTCAGTGCCGTACGCAGGATTTTATTTCGGGGGGCGCTGAACCACATCTCCTATGAAAAAATTTCGGAATTTTTTTTTTGTGTAGAGAAAATTACTACCAAAAAGTGAAAATTTCGGGAGGGGCTGCAG
>JAQGAF010005810.1:0-11376 GCA_034687865.1 Kryphioiulus occultus | reverse complement strand
TACGTAACACTAGGGGTGGGTAGTCTGCAAAGTCTTACAAAGTGTTACATGGGGTGGGTGGGTCTCTAAAAAGGGCACAAATGGCGTTACATAATATACTGTATGCACAGCCCCTAATGATGGACACGCTGTACAGATTTTTCTGTTAAAAAATTTGATCCATATAAAAATATGATAAGTACCCAAATACCGTACTTATTATTTAGGGACGCCGAAGGCGAGATTGTTTATAAAAAATAGATCACAAATTCGGCTCTTCTAATGCTTTTCTGAGATACTTATACTAATAAAAATCGTAGTGCCAAAACACATTTCCAGACTTGCCATTAGTTTCCCTGATTTTTCCAGTCAAAATCAATTTCCTTACTTTCCCAAGTTTTCCAGATGGCCAGTCCCCCTGTAACGTGCACATCTTACAAGCTTAATATTATCAAGTCGACTCGTCGAGCAGAGTTGAATGACACCTGCGCTAGTTTTCGGAATTTACCACTTTTCGTTTTTGAGATTAATTAACCTAAACTAATCCAACATAACCCAAAGCCCACTTTCGGGCGGTCCGTGCTCATAATGTGAGCAAAACGAACAACGTAAAACATTAAAATGATAAACTACTAGACGATTAGAATTTCAAATATATACAAAATGTACCGAATTACAGCCACGCTTGAAAGCGTCAGCTATCCTGACTGCACAAATGCCAGAAGTTTGGGCACTGCAGCAGCATTCCTGCAAGCCCGTCACAATGGAATTTTCATAGGCAGTAGCATTCTCACGCTCGATTACACGACGTGAAAAGCTCATTGTTCATGTTTCTGGAGCTCAACAACATCCAAATCAGAAATTAACAGCGTTGGTAGTTGGCAGCCAGATGAAGCCGGCAACCCGACGCCGCCTGGGGATCATTTCGAAGGAAGTCGCAGAGGACACGTGATGGGAAGCAGCAGAGATGACAATTATGAAGCAGCCCGCATAATAAATTGGCTTGACAAGCATAATAACAGTAACGTTGTGCTTTATGGGATTGGATATCGGCAGTTCTGGTGGCTGTCGCTACAGATGTCTTTTGTTCGATTTGGAAAAAAAAGAAGCCATCATGGCAAGGGTTTCGCATTGCGGAGCACGCAGACGAGGCTAAAAGCCCAGAGTGATGGAACGAGCAATTCACGGTCGCAATTTCATTACCAAAGCTGTCCAGATGGCACGGGACAGGAATAAGATATGGCATTTCATCTCGGTGTTGTGTTGACCACTGACCTTACTGTGGATTAATTAGCGCCAACAGCTAGGGGACAGTGTCCATCCCGACTAGAAAGCATTTTTTCATACATGTGGTTTGCAGAGGCGAGACAAGGCTGTCATGTGGTCTACACCATGCCCCAAGGGACGTTCAAGTATTATGTTATTATCGGGGGGGGGGGGGGGGGGAGGGTGCGGCAAGGGCAATTGTCGTTGACATGAGGTTTAGATACATGTACTGTTAATTTTCAGGTTAAATTGATGTTGAGGTTAAGTTAATGTTGATTTTGAGGTTGTCTTTTAGGATGTCGATTTTGTTGCTTTTGAGGTTAGGTTGATGTTGATATTGAGGTGATGGTGACGTTGAATTTGAGGTTAAGTTGATGTTATGATTTTGATGCTGAGGTTAAATTGATGCTGATGTTGAGGTTAAGATGCTGATGCTGTTGAGGTTAAGATGATGTTGATGTTGAGGTGATGCTGATTTGATGTTGATGTTGATGTTGAAGTTGAGGTTGAGATTGAGGCTAAGTTAAGGTTGAGGTTAGTAAGTTACGATTGAGGTGAGTAAGTTGAAGTTGAGGTTAAGCTTACATTTTTAGGGAAAATAGAAACAATTTGGTATTTTTGGTCAATGATAGCAACATCATTGGTGAGGGGAGGGGTCTGGAAAAGGTACGGGGGTCCTAAAACTGCGAAAAAGTGATGACATAATACATGAACAGTATTTGAACGTCATCCAAGAATTCTGTATAGGCAAATTTGGAAATACCAAAATGCGAATTCTTCCTACAAGATTTTCTAAAATTAATGGAACACTAACAACTGAAAGGTGACTTAGGATTGAAAAAGTTTCGCAATATCACGCTGCATTGCACTTCAATATTCCGAGTCATATTCTGCATACACATTGATAACGGCAGTTCAAGCTTACTGCATTTCAGATACATTTCGAAACAGTCACCATGGGCTTCACCAAACACGCTTGAAACTACTCTGCATAATGCAATTTAATTTTATATTGAAAATCCATTACTTCTGAATTTGGCAGCAGCTACGAAACATTGCTCTGCTGTGGGAGGACAAGGAGCTGCAAGATGATGAAATTGGTAATATCATCACAGATTGGCAAACTAGTGCTTGGAATCCATAAATAACAAACTGCATGAGCCACTGAACCCTAGAAGCAACTCATAAAGCTATGGACCCCGAAGAGAAATGCCTCGTAGCACAGCATAGAGCAGTAGGTGAATGCTGAACGCGCATGGGGTTCTGGACCGTGATATTTGAGCCAGTTGTTATTTGCTCCAGAAATTTGAGACAAATCAAGTATGTATGTCCAGGCGGATGGATCCGATCCGGTTCCATGCAGCCACATTGATTTCGAAAACCGAATGTACGTTTACACTAATGGAATGCTAGATGAGTTCAACTTCTCCAGCGAGCGGACAAGTGGAAAAACAACCACTGATCAAATATAAGTGTATTAGGAGAGACTATATGATGGTTGTCTAATGGCACAGCGTCATGGTCGAGGGACCATGACTGATGGTGCGGGGAGAAGCAACCGAAGTCCCTGCCTTGGCAACGAGCTCTGTCCTTTCTGAACAATCTTGGACACAATCTGTCCATTCAAACAGACGTATTCAGCAAACCAAGTCATTAAAAAAATAAAAGATAGTTAGTTTAAGTATGCCCTTGATAAAACGAGTTTGAGCACTAATTGACCAAACTAGCATATCCGGAATCCGGCCACAGAGAACTGAACCAGGGTAACGATCAACTTAATGCTTCCTGTAATGAAATAGATATTGACATTATTCTTCGAGGATGGCAATTTCCCTCATGGCTCAGACAATGTTCTAAGAGCCAATTAGCATTTTGCCATGAAGCAGAACTGCTCCTTAACGTCTTTGTTAATTTTCATTCAGCAAATAAAATCACAAGAGGTATTACAGGGTTCCCCCAGTGATGAAATTTTCAACAATTTTCCCTGTCCACTCTGACCACTGAAAATGCAAAAATACGACACGGCAAAATGTAAGGAAAGCTGTATTTATTGCTTATTAGATGCTTATTATTATAGAATACAAACCTTTACAAGGGACCAGCATATTTAAATAGACAATTTAAATAGAAAATGTTATACGAAATCAGTTTTTGATTTGCTGAATTTCCCAGACTTTTTTTAAATAAATTAATTTTCCCAGATTTTCCAGGTCTGGGGAACCCAATATTAGCGCATTAGAAAACTTAGTATTGGTATCATCACCATTATCAAAATTACTGCGATTTTAAAATGCCATTTCTAAGTTATGCAATTGAACAGTTTGGCCCATGCGGTTCGTCATCAATGATGTCTTATTTATTACAACAACAGCAAAACAACGTACCATTTGTCATCCACGTGCTCAGGCAATGTCAACATGTTTTCATAAGGATTCCGTTATAGTACAAAAGTCTTGTTGCAAATTATCAGACGCGTCAAAGCTTGCAGTCTACTTGCTTTAAGTAATGTCAAAACTTATGCAAGTATCTGCAATCGCATTTGCACGGTTTCCACTCAGAGGTGCTGATTTTATTGGTTGCTAAGCTATGGCATGGCCACTCATTTCAAGAACTGTTAATCTCACCCATCAATGTTATCATTCCCAGAAACGAAGAGTAATTCCGTTTCGCTTAACTACTTTTGCAAAGTCTGCTTACAGCGAAGTCAATTTGATTGAATTCCATGCATGTATTTCGCCAATTTAAAGTCGGCTTGTTAGGGAAGTTAAGAGGATCTAAAAGCTCTCAACTGATGAATATTCCAAAAGAGGGAAGGACTGCCAACGAGCATTTGGACAATTGAGAAGGGAAATTACCAGGCTTAAGTATCTGGTAAGCAACAGGACACTTTTCAATGTACACCTAGTAATCCAGTTTATGGAAGTAAATGTAATTTCAGAGCTCTGACTTAAGATTAGCTTCTAGAATACATGCATATACCGGTGTCTAAGAGCAGAGGCAAATCAGTATTCTCGTTGAAAAATGCATGGAGACTCACCTTTTGCTTTTCCAGATCCATTGTTGCAGTCAATCTGAGTTTGAATGATGGTCAGTCCAGGGGCTATAATGGCCGGAAGAGTCTTAGCCCTGACCAATGGCGGCTTCGGTTTAACCCGTGGAACGACAGCCTTTTCTTGCACATGACTGTAAAAATAAAGTAAAAATGAGCTTGAAAATAATTTCACCAACACCATGAAGTACATGTTTATATGTTCGCATACTTTTGTTAATAATATTACATGTACATGTTCAGAGTGCATAAAATACCCTGATTTTCCCAGGTCTCACAGGTTAAACATTTTATTTTTCTCTGACCTTCAGTTTTCTCATCGACCAATATAAAATAAAAGAACCTACCCTTTATAAATATTTTTCGTCAGTATGGCCATTGACCAGAGCAATACTTATTGAATTTGTATAATTAAGGAATTCCCACAACATCAAAGTATTAATAAGCTTCCTTATTCGGTATTGTCATAATGAAGCCAAATAGAAGGAACCAATTATCTGCCATATTGGAGGTTTCTTTTCATTTTGCAATGGCAACATCGCCTAAAATCCAAGGTACACGCCATAATCGACGTATGAAATACCTTCTGGATTAAAATTATAATTAGAAGTTTGGAACTCCCCTGACATTTTGAAAAAAATTCAAAATTACCCTGCTTTCCCAAGTTTGCTAGTTAGCTGCAAATCCCCTGATCTTCCCAGGATTTCCAGGTTCTGTGGGAACCCAGCAAATAATGTACTATATAAAGTATTCCCACTTAGTTCATATCAGAACTGAATCATTTTGAAAGAACTTATCCTTTTTTAAGAAAGTTTTCTGAAATGTAGATGTATACATTTTGTTTTTACATTTCAATGCAAACTTCTCCCATAGACACAGCAGAAGTTTGTCCTTAGAAGGTCAATTCTTTTCCACATAGGCCTGCAATCAAAACAATTCCACGGACTACTAAATCTCTTAAATGGTCAGCCCACTAGGGAATCACAGCATTACCCTGTAGGAAACTTCAATACTTCATGTGTTTGTGGGAGGTAATCGCTGCAATAAGAATGAAGATCAAGGGGAGTTCTCCGGCTTCCCATGGTGCAAAGATCCCAACCAACACCAGAGCTAGCCAACACCAGTATACAGCTAACTGACAACAATCCATGCTTTCTCATGAAAAACCAATTATCGGCCCAGCCCTAATCAATTTTCCAAGCCTAGATTGATTGCCGTACTTTCTGGAAAGAAACGTCTAAATGTCAAGGCCACCATTCGGCCATTAACACTGATGTACAACCAGCAACTCTTTAACTGAGATTAATTTACAATTGAAGATTAACTCCTATTCTGCCATCGCATTTTAATAGCTACGCGACAGAAAATCACCCAACCAAAAACATTTTCTTATCAATTATCGATTTTCTTCAGTCTCGTACAGTCCTGTAAAAAGAAATTATTTGGAAAATGTCTACGTAAGGATATCCTATCTCCATGTAATACTCCAGTTAGTGATGTCCACTGACACTGATGCCCATTCTTGCGTACATGTATGTATCACTGTCATGGATGTCTACAGATTTGACTGAGATTTATGATGGCAACCATTCCCATTAATGTCACTGCTTATTGATCAACTATTCATGGGCGGCTTAATTTTACGATGGAAATTTAAGGTGGGTCTCCAACGTTGACACCATCCATGATCAAGAATTCCAAATCCACTGTACTTTACTCATGTCCTTGGAATTGGAATTTCGCTGATAACACTGCCCTGTATATTTCGACAACAATATCCATGAATACTTGACCACCAACCAATGCATGGCGTAATGCATTTGGTCGATTTTCGCAAAAAAATTTAAAAACCGAATTTTTTTGCAGTGTCTTCAACATCATTGGCAAGGAGCAAGTTCTGGAAGCGATGCGTAAGGTCATCCAACAGCTGTTACCATTGGCAAAGTGGAAAAGCAGCAACGTTAACGTTAAATCCAGCAAAATAACTTTGCTAACTTTTCAAAAATCGATTCTCCGGCTGCATGGTTGGCAGCCATCAGACAGACGCCACATGCGTTCAGGTCAGAAGGCCTCATCAGCAGCAGATGCTCGATACAAATCGCAAAACTGAGTGAAAAACTAGGATATTTTAATTAGTCAGGAAATAATCGAGAAAAATATTCTCGTCGACCAATCACAGTACCATTTCCAGTAAACGTTTCCATAGTTCCAGTACAAAATGTTTGCCATTGGCCAAGCATGGGAGCCATTTCTGGAGGTCAAATCGATTTCCCCCAAAACGAAGGTTCGACGAAGCCCAACTTGGATCAATGCGTTTGACAAAAAGCTAACAAGTTGGTTGCCGAGAGCAACTTGGGTATTCACGAGCCACACCTGGCACTCAATTTGACGACTGAGCGTAGCCTGGATACTCTTAGTGCACGTACAATGTACGTCCATCAGAGGGATTGCAAGCAGGAGATGGTTTCAAGACGATTGGCCAATTCAAAATATCGATGAAACTGGCTTCAATTTATCACTTCGATAAATATTAACACCAGCTCTCGAAATCGATGAGCCCAAACAGAGTTATTGGACCAATTTGAGCCCATTGGAGTGACAGTCAAATCAATGGCGCCCACCTTAACCGATGAGAAAACCGTCAAAGCCGGGCAAATAGACTTACTGTTTTTCTCGGTTATGTTAATGAGAAAGTGGGGAAAGTGAGGCTTTCGCGAGTTTGGAATCGAAAAAATTGATTCATTGCAAACTGCAAACTACTGTAAACAACGGTTGTCATTATGGGCCTAAATGGTGACGGACAAACATGGTAGTTTCTATCATCAGACTAATTTTGACAACTTAACTCGTTTGGGCAGTAAATTGCCAATAGAATAGACTGATACATTGTACATGTCTGGAAATGCCTGTTTCGCAATGACTTGTGACTCAAGTAAGATATGCCCCAAGCAATATGGGAAATACATTTTTCTTCAAACCGAGGGACCACAACTCTTAAAATTACGTACACCTGATTGTGGGCTTCAAGGACTTCAGACTTCAATGACTACTTTGGTACATGAAGACTACAATAATACCTGACGTCAAAGACTTCCAAAATTCAGTCGAGGAAAGTTGAAGTTCCACAAGCTATTTCTTTAACAGGCTGCGAAGTCAGGAAATCCTGGAGGTCCCTATAAAGTCCTGTAGGTTCCCATGAAATCCTGGAAGTCTCCATTCAGTACCCTTGAAGTTCCATTGCAGTCACCGAGGTCTGTGAAGTCAGACAGAAATCCTTGAAGCCCCACTGTAGTCATTGAAGTCTGAAGCCAGGCTGAAAACACGAAGCTGGACTCGCCCACACTTCCAGAGACTTTTCGAACTTTAGCAACTATCGAACATTCGAACTTTTCGGACTTCAACGACTTCAGTTAATCTTCATTGACTTTAGTGGGACTTTCGTGGTAGTATACATATATGACTTCACAAGTTGCACCCCCTCGTTCCAAACTGTCAGTATAGGAAACTTGTCAGTTGGCTGAAAATAAGCAACGTTTTCAATGCGGCACTTTTGACCTTCTGAAAGGTCAGCCGTTAGACAGCGCCACCTGGGCGGAACTGTGGTGCCATGCACCCATGGCCCTGAGTGCTGGATCCCGAATGGTCTACAGGAAGCTGTAGTGAGCAAAAACGGAAGTCGATTAGCTGCGAGCCAATGAGCGCACCGCAGCGCCACCATTAAAGGCGGATTTTTTACAACTTTAATTCGCTAAAACCGCTGAAGAAGAACACAACGGTCGCCATTCCAAAGACGGATGGTCTGCCGTTCCCAACGACTCTGTTCGATCATGCGCAGTTTCCGTTACCGCAGCATCGTGCTGAGAACTAACACCCACACAGCCTTGGTTTATAATGGCGTTGACATTTCATTGCCAGTATTGAAGATGCAATGTTAAGGCCAAGTGCAACGCCATTAAAAGTATTAGTTTTGAGCCTGCAAGTTGGCCATCACATTGGATTGGAAATTTAGGGCTCTGTAGGGCATTGGATTTCAAGGCTAATTGGTCTCAGCTGACAGAGTGGGTGTGGGGTAGGGGCACCCACGTCATGTTGCGAACAAGGGTTGCAAGGCTGAGAGCACAATAGCTGGTCAAAGCAGAAATCGCCTTGGGACCAATCACGCCATACAATATTTATATTCAAAAGATTCATAAATAGAACTGATGAATTCTCTCAATATGTTGTATGTGGGAACATTCAAAATGGGAAACTTCAAGTTTGGGAAACTTCAAAAAACTTTAAAGTTTTTTAACCTAGTCTATAATGAAGTTTCAAGGTGACATTGACACTATTCAAAATCTTGTTGTTGGTATAGGAAATGTCGCATGCCCAGTAGCTGTATGGAATGTTTCCTAGACAAAGTTGCTATCTTGAGATGTATAACCCTATCGCATTCCAAAAGTGTATTACTCCAGGCACCACTTTGCTTTAGCCAGTTTGACATTTCACTTTTACTGTTAAGACACTGACGTTTTTTTGCAGTAATGATTACACAACAGGCCACACCGTTTTTTTCGAACAATGGGATACGGTTTCCTTTCCTTCGGAATTTTCTCACAATAAATGGCAGTAATAAAACTTTTCTAGCCCACACGCAAACTTACAGCCATCACATACAGTAGTTGTGATAAATTATTCCTCGTTGGCTTCGAGCAAGATGAGATGGAAGTTTAAAGTTTCTGAAGGCTGTGTCAAATTCGAGAAAAAAAACAAACAAAGAAAACGAATGTTTCGTTATCACCCCACAATGGACCTTCAGGGACCTTACATTTTGCGAGACCAAAATGCCCACACATATTTCATGATTATATTTTTATTTATTCCTTTTTTTTCGCATCCGTTATGTAGCACGAATGTATCGAGGAGACAAGTTATTTTTTTCTTTCCTATTTCTAGATGCCAGCACTGCTGGCCTCATGCTAGGATGATACCAAGTAAATGTACACCCATAGATATACCTCTTTATTTGGCCGCTCGTAATATGGCTTTTTTCTATAACGGCCTTTTTGATTTATGGCAATGTTTTGTTTTACAGCCAAAAAATGTCGATAAAACGGCCATTACGAGCCATTGGTCTTAGCAAAACGGGGATACCTGGGCCCTATTCCACAAAGGTATAGTTGTAGTTGTATAGAGTTATGGGATATAATCTATATCTCTATGGAATTGTACTTGTATAGAGGTATGTGGTATACTCGATACCTCTATGAAATTGTATTTCTATAGTGGTATGGATTATACTCCATATTTCTATACAAGTAGAACACCATACCTTTGTCGAATATGAAATGGTGTTTACAATTGTGCTGATTTGATTTTTTTGCGAAATTAGAACGGATCCTGTTGAATTAACATGGGTATGTATGCAGCATTTCGATTTACGGCCTACATTCCAGGACCTATCTAGGCTGTAAAGCGAGGTATGGGTGTACTGTATACATCTACGTTGCATGATTCGCTTCAAGTGCATTTCACGCTTTTTGAATTCCTTGTTAAAACGTTCGTGAAGATCAGTTTTTGTATGGAAATTCCAGGCGTCTTGGACACGAACAGTAGCAGTTGTGGAGAAGCGCTGCTGGATCGATACCAAGGCGACATTGATTCAGAGTCTGCATTCAGGCTCCGTTCCGGGCCTGGGCCTAGCCCAGATATTTGATTTGGAAGCAAAACTCGAAAAACGAGCAAAAAACGTCGATACGTCAGAAAAGCAACGGAGGGAAAACTCCGTCTTGACCTTTCCGAGACTAAGAAAAAACCGCGAAGATGCTCGCAACCAGAAATGGACAATTCCTTTGGGGAGAATCTCGCAATTTTGCCACACGAGGAGAGCAGTTTTATGGTCAATATCAGCTTTGCTTTTTTCGCGAAACAAAGGAAAAAAGCACAGTTAGGCAATTTGGCCTAAAACGCCTATAGAACGGAGTATTAAGCAAACACTGCAAACTTGCCTTGAAAGGCAATTCAGCTTGCTTGCTCAAGTTTAATAATGTTGCTTTGAAAAATCGCTCTGATGCATGAAAAACAATCGCGGGAATGTTTTTCAAGGGCAAACAAGGACACATGCATGCACAGCATTCTGCCATCTCCATAAAAATGGACAAATGTCTAATAATACATGTATACATTTGGAGCAAAAATGGAGTGTCCTTTCTTAAGTCCCTGCTGCAAATGCGCACATCTTATTGGAACACGGAAATACAGGTGGGCTAGCCCCTGAACGATGGCAAACCATGCGTACTTCGGTGAACCTAAGGATTGCCAACTTTCTGGGCAGCTTAAACCACACAAAAAAGAAATAAATAAAATGAAAAGGATAAAAACCGATAGCTAGCGCAGATGTGTACATTTGGAACAGTAACTATAAGAAAGTATGTTCAAAAATGTTTGTAAATTCATAGTAGTGCACCTCATAGAAATACCGATATGCAGTCGTGACCAGCCCCTGAAAGATGGCAAACCATGCATGTCACGGTGTACCTAAGGATTGCCATTTTCAAGGGGCAACTTCAAAGAACATTAAAAAATAAAAAAATATAAAATAATAATAATAAAAAGGAAAAAATCCGACAGCTAGCCCAGATATGCATATTTCGAGCAGGGACTATAAGTAAGTATATCCCAAAAAATTCTGATAAATTAACGGGAGGGTTGCTAAACAATATCCTTTTTCAAAAAAAAGGTAAATACAACATAAGTATTAAATATCACGATAAACGCCCTGTATTTCTCAGTTCTCTCAATTCAGTAAAATTGGGTCCATATAATAGAGAGTTTGCGCAACACGTAAAACGTGGACGTGACGAAAATGTGTGACGTCACGTGTAGCATTGCAAATCAATGGGAGCAGATCTCGTGCCATGGAATAAAAATTTTGACGTGTATGGCTTTCGTTATCTTTTTTCAATTTATCGAGAATTTACCTTTAAAAAAAGATTTCTGTATCTTTTATTTGAAGCTATACATGTGCCCAACATTTGGGGGTACCCTGTTACCCGAATTATTCAGTAATTCAATATTGCTGGTAAAATGCATGAACGTGAGTT
>JAQGAF010005809.1:0-11376 GCA_034687865.1 Kryphioiulus occultus | reverse complement strand
GGCAATTAAGCATTTTCGATGTTATCTGTATGGTAGAAAGTTCACCATTATTACAGACCATCGACCACTGAAATGGCCAATGAATGTAAAAGACCCAACTTCGAGATTAGCAAGGTGGAGCTTAAAGTTGCAAGACTATGATTTTGAGATTATACACAGATCAGGATTACAACAAACTCACATGGATTGTCTTAGCAGAATTGTATTAGCGGTCACAAAAAGTGAAGGGGAAGAAAAATTCCCTCGACCGATACTGTCTAAGCATACCATTAAGGAAGCGCAAAGGGAAGATTCAAAGCTGAATGAGATTATAGAGGATATCGAAAATCAAAGGGATAGACGAAACTATTTTTTAGACTCTAATGTCGAGAAGACACTTCTGGTAAAAATACCTGGAGAAAAGAGGTTTTCGAACAGATAATAAAGCCTCCAAGTTTCATAAATAAAATGTTATGGACCTATCATGATGCACCCTATTCAGCCCACCAGGGACCAGGTAAACATATAGGAAGCTAAAGGGATTGTTCTACTGGGAATCCATGAAAGTAGATATTGAAAATTACTGTAGAAATACCATGAAGAATTTTGGCTAAGGAGGAGGCTAGCACATGAAGAGGCAGCTAATCAATTGGAAAAGAATTTTGAAAAGACGAAAAGCCAGTGTGATAAAGGGACAAAGGTCCTAACATTTAAGGAAGGAGATGCCATATATCTGATGATTGGACAGACTAAACCTGGAGTGGGAAAGAAACTAGCCCCATGCTGGGAAGGTCCTTATCAGATTGTTAGGCAAACAGGCCCGGTTAATTATGAGATAAAGATGGGAAAGTGTAGGGTTGTGTTTTTCACCGAAGTGGCTACCAGTTTAACCCAGGATCTTGCTGAGGTGGGATTCTTTCTGCTGAAGAACGACTTACAGTTTTTCAAGGCTGCTTGTATGTTCTCGGTCATGAAGTCCCAGTCTCATGCTCGGCTGCTTAAAGAGAGTCTGAAAATTCGCCAGAATTTTCCAACTGACGATCTGCTTGTTTTGAACCTCCAATCTGCTCCTTCCCACTCAAGATACAATGTTGCATCCAAAAATATCAGCCAGATTTTCGATCATCCGGCTCTGCAATCAGTAATCCCTTAAACAATTCCAGTGGAATAACTCGGGCAAATAGTTCCTTTTAAGATTACAATTTATTTGAAGTTGCAAATAAAACTAACTTGGGCGCAATAGCCATTACAGTAATGCAATAAGACAAAAGAAAACGAGGAGCTACAGGACAGCACGTCCTTCTGGCTTGGTGTCAGGGGAAGAGAGAAAGATGGCCGCTCAATTTCCTGTTCTGGAAGTTTCCATGTCCTCAGGCTTGTGTGGCGCATCTGGTGGTCTTGGTTTTGGCTACCTCTTCCCCTTTCTCTGCATGGGCCGTTTTTCCTCCTTCAGTTGACATAGGGTCTTTACAGCAAGGGGGTTGATACGTTGACCTACATCTCCAGTGGAGGGCGCTGATTCCTGGTGGATAATTATAAGAGGGGGGAAAACTGCACCTGCTTTCAAATGTATAAAAACGCAGCTGAATGACGCATTTCATTTCAATCAACAGTGAAAACAATTATTGCGTGGATTGCATGCTGCATTGACGATGACATACAATGGTTCCATGATCAAATAAAAATACAATAATATGTTGAACGAAATATGATAACAGTAATTGTTCAAATGCGCGAAATGCTTTGACTCTGATGAAAACTGATAATCTATACGTTGAAATAAAATCCTGCAACAAAGAGTTCACATGTTAAGAAAAATGACAAGTAGTTCGTGTTATTATTAATACCATAACCAAAAACCAAGTGGGGAAATAAGTACCCATCAATGACATTTTAAAGATTATAATGAGTATCGAAAAGGCTAAAAGAATGCTGAAAAATTTCAGAAATACAAAAACTCACACAAGGTTAGAAAAGTCGCCGAAATTACATATTTTGGTTTACAAGAACCCAACAGAAAGGCACACAGCAAAAGAGTTTATGCAGGCAGACTGAAGCCAGGGAAAATTCGAAATGACTTCCTGACCTCAGGTCTGGCCCAATTGGAAGAAAAACTGAACAAGGAAGTAAAAGTTAAAGTGGTAAATGAGAAACTGGTGGATGCAACAAAGTGTAACTCGTCCACGCAGAAAGAGGCAAAGAAGCATGATAGTCCTACCCACAGGTATAATTTGAGAAATAAACCGAGGGATGTCGAGGGATTGTCGAGGGATCACGCGTTGTGTTGTTTTTGGGGTAAGTTTTTGAAGATTGTGCATTTCGGATCCTTTTTATTCAGGTGTGTATTTGTCTCATAGTCAGAACTGATGTTGTTTTTCCTACCACGTGTCAAGCGTGATTTAGGCCTAACGGCCGGTATTACGTTTGAACCGGTGGGATTCCCGCCCTCAACACAGGGAGCGCCACCAGCCAAACCCTAACAGCGCTTCTGCTGCGTGGACTTCGATGTCCTCCGCATCGCTGAAGTCTTGCCTTGGAGTTGCGAGCGTACTGTTATCAACAGGGTCCGCCAAGGATTTCTGGAGGTGAGTGTGCCAAGGAGACCATTTCAGATCCTTTTGGGGGGGAACGTTTTACCCTTACTGGGGGTCCGTTTGGGCCTCCTGTAATCGTCTCTTTGCAGTTGTGTGGCCGCCTCGGCCTCCTCTAACTCAACCATCTCAGCCCAGGATGTAACCATGGGACCCTTAGACGTCGATTTCGGATTAAGACCATGTAAGTCTTTGAAGAAGCGATCAGCATTAGTAGTTTTGTACAAGGAATGTAATTTTGGTCAGGCTTAAAGGGAGTGCGCGTACCTGGGGCAGGTGGGCCTGATTGGGGTGCTTTGGCCATAGGGCTGCAACCTTTTCTGGCGCAGAGCCGAGCATGCCATATTCTTTGGTATATTCAAAATGCCCGCTATGGGATAGCGGGGATAGCCATTTTGTTCCTTACCTTCAATATTAAAGCCTTTCCGAAAACGTCTTCAGGCGTTAATAATCCAAATAATCATAAAAAATATTCAAGTTATTTTCGAATCTGCAAGCAGGTGCGAAAAAGTATGAATAGGAAGATGTCAACGTTCGTATGGGGATATGGCGGATGCTTATCTGGCATCACTGGCCGAACTTTTGGGCTTATTGCCCTTGTTTTTCATTTTTCTCGATACTATGTTTTAATAATCGGCAATGAAAACGACCGATAAGTTTATTTTTTGTTAGTGGATGGTATATACTAGTATCACATTCAAAGCACTTTTGTGTTTTTTTCTTTTTTAAAAAGTTATTTGTCAAATTCCAACTTTGTGTGGCTGCACAGCTTCTATTGCATGGGAGCGCTCTGCCATCTAGTGGGCAGGTGAGGAAACGTACTGACAATATATTTTCCCATTTTATAAATAAAACAATACCTGGCAGTTCATTTTAAACCAATCACACCCTCAATATTGTGTCAAAGAACAAACAACAAGTGGAATTAGGTAAATATCTTTATTCATTCAAATTTCTAGTATATTTCAAATTTCATACATAGGCAAATGATCGGCTGCTATAGCTCCGCCTCCCTCTTAAATAAGCTTTCTGCCTATCACCCCTATTGGGCGCCTTGGACTGTCTTCCAGATGGCTCAGGCTTCATGTAGCCTTTTCCGTCAAAGCCCAGGGAGCCACGAAGGTTGACTAGCCACGGCTCTGACTGGAGCGGAGCAAAATATCAGCAGGGGTCATCCGTTCCCAACCGTCTCACAGTTGATAAGTATCCTCCTTGCAACACTTTGTAACAATTACAACACTCCTACTGTTATGTAACACAGCCCTAACCCTAGGTTTCTGAAATGTTGTGGTTTTTCTCATAACAAATTCCCCTGTTATTAGCTATTTTTAATTTACCCACCATTTTTGTTTTACCCACCATTGTTGTTTTACCTTTGCAGTGACGATGCATTACGTAACACAACCTGAACTCCCCTTGTCACATTTTGTAACAAATCTCGAACCCCCTCAAGAGTATGTAATTTATGGACATTCCCTTATAAATAAAATAATAACATATAAATGAAAACCCATGCCTTGTGATATCTTAAATGAAAGCCTATCAAAAATGATTCATTTTGGTGCAAACGAAATTGAAATTAGCCCATCCAATCAGTCGTTAAGCTCAAAAATGATTTTTTTTCAGATTTTTTATAACTAACAATTAATTTCCAAAAAAGATGGAATTACAAGATGAAAAACCTATTGGAGCCATGCACAACATTACTATTGTACAGGCATATTTAATGTCAGAAATTTGCACTTGCCAAGTTTTGGAAATTTGAAAAAGCAAAAACTATTTCTCATAATGGATGGTATAGCTACTGACACTTCAATGGGAATTGTGAGATCGAGAGGGCTTGGCCTGACAGAAAAGATGGGAGGAAGGATGCCTTGGTGCAGTGGAAGATCGTGAAGCGAGCTGTGGTTCGAGAGAATGCCAGATTGAAACACAAAGCAACACTTTACTTAAGGTGCGACATGAGAAATAAGCATATACACATTGTAGCAACAAAAGAACGAAAGCGAGCCTGAGCGACGATATCAGTTCAAAGTCGGCCCGAGCGATAGACGTGATCGCGAAGCAGCCCGCATGGACGGAACGCAATGTTCGTTCTCGGTGACACGGAGGAGTTGTTGGCCCAATGTCGGTCGTTAGACGGCCCGGGATGATGGCCATGGGTTGATGGCCATGGAACAAACGGCCCGGTAGGCAAAATGGGCCAACCGAACGGTGGCAAAGATGGCAGTAAGTCTCCAGAGTGAGTTCAATGTCGGGCCGAAGGGCGTCGTCAATGGGTGAGGTTTCCAAGGCACTGACCTCAAGGATAACAGTAATGAATACTGGGGAAACTCACTCAGATGCAGTTTGGGTGAGGTCCGGCTCCAACGATGATGAAAGTCACCTCGGCCGGCATGTGGTCAGGGCAGCAGCTCGCTGCAGACCAGTTGCTCTGCTAGGGCTAAAGTCCCGGGGGACACGTTTGCAGCTGCTTCAAGAGGGTAGACTGGTGGTCAGGCTCTAGTGGAGGCCACAGACAGGCCAAGACGAAGTCACCCTGGCCTTTGGTGGGACACTGGGTCGTGACAGAAAACAGGACAGCAAGAGCGGGTCCAGGAAGAAGATAGCCAAAAGGCACAAATTAACAGCAAACCTTCACATTAAAGGAAGAGCAAAAGAGGGTGAAGTGGCTGGAAGTCAGGCAGAAGAGCTTCAGGGCCTGTGGCATTTGTGGCAAGAGACTGCCATGCCAGCATAGCCTCTCAGTCTCAGGATCTGGCGTGGAGTGATTTTGTCCCAGGACAAGGGCAACAATAATGCCTGAGAAAACTGGCCAAGTGCCAGCAAATGTCAGGCCACAGGTCAATTTTGGACCTTGGCCTTGGTGTGGGGCAACTAGTGAACGAGTCCACTTGCACCTGGGGCTGCACAACAGCTCTGCAGAGCTGCGTGCAGGCCAGGGGCACGAGGGAGCATAGGTGCGTACAGCGGGGGCGCGAAGTCCACTGTGACGCCTAGCTCGAGCAAGCCCAGGGGGCAACCCAAAAGAGGATGAAAATAAATTGGCCGGTTGGCTAAGGTAAGTCTCACAGGAATGCTCTCTGAATCAGGGTAAAGCAATGTGGTGCAAATAAAAGCAAAATCAGTTCACCAATATCAAAGATATGAACAAAAATGTTATCTTATTGGATGGTGCACATTATACAATGACAGCAGTAATGAATTATTATTCTATGGTTAAGCAATTCTTGATGTACCAATCAACTGATTTATAATTTTGTTTATGTCAAACTCAATCCTTTTCAGTACGAAAAAGTAACCGGACGAATGGTGGGCCTTGTCTCGTGCAATGCGGAAGGCTACGGTAAAGGCAGCACCAATCTGGAGTGGGCCAATCTGGAGAAAAATGCATCAAGCGAGCAACTCATCAATGAGGATGAAGTGGAAGGGCAACAACAGAAACGAGATTCCAAAGAGGGTCAAGTCAACCATGGGGCTTACAAGAACGATGAGAGTACATGTGGTCCGACACTGGTCGAACCAGGCGACCGCAGCTCGGACGTCGCTTCCAACTGCTCAAAAACCACCAATGAAACTGCTGTCCTCTTTATGTCTGGCGAGAGCAGTGGTGGATGGGAGGCAGAAAACGTATGCCTCGACCCCTTGGAGCTGCAAAGTTTCGCTCTGCAGATTGCCAGTGGCATGGTAAAGTACTCAACATTGCACGAAAATTGCAGTATCTGCCCTACTGCAGCATAGACTATAAAGTATACATAATAAAATTCGGCTTCTCGTGGCGTATCTTGACTGTCTTATGCCAATTTGTTGCAAAATACTCTCTGCTAATAACACATGAGACACTTAAAGGTCCTCCTAATGTCACAGACATTCTAAATCATCTTGTAATGCATTCATGAATGATAAACCAAAGCATACAAATAACATTTATTTTCAAATTAAACACTTAATTGGGTGGGTTTGATTATAGGTCTTCCAGCTGTTTTCTGGCTATCTGGTATTAGTGATCAAAGAAGTGTTATGTTTTGATGCAATTTCCTAGCTTTCATAGACTCTCTGGAAACGACATTTTAATGTCATGTGAGACTAGTATTGTGAGCCAACTAACATTATGACAGTAGGATCGACAATGTTCCGAGGTAGTGGCAATGCGTTTTCAAAATTGAGGACCGATACAACTGACTGCAGACTTCAGGGAATTTGCAAACTTGAAGAAGTTTAGGGAAAGGAGAAAATGAAGTGCAATGCACCAAATATAGACTGCAGTCATTTTCATGTTGTCACTTACACTACAATCTCAGAACAGCATTCAGAGTGCAATTCGAAGACTGCATTTTTTGAAACATTTTGAATGCAGTAAAGCCAGAATCTGATTTAATTCATACGGCAAACTCAAGTGCACTTTGTATGCATGAAAATAATCTGAATGCAATCTGTAACTGCACGGTTATTGCAGTTTAAGCGTGCAGTCACGACGACACTGATTACCGCTAAGAAACTAATCAGATTCCAATCATTTGCTCTTAGGCCTATGAGGCATGAGACTAGGTGACACACGGGACAGCTAACAATGCACGGTATAGTTGGCATCACCCGAGACAGTTGGCGACACGCAGGATAGTTGGCTATGCCGGAGACAATTGGTGATGCCGGAGACAGTTGGCGATGTGTAGGACTTTTGGCGACACCCAAGACAGTTGGCATTGCCAGAGACAGTTTGACGACACTGAAGAGAGGGTGTCCATCAGTAATGCTTGTCTCTACCCTGAGCATGCAATTGAATGGGTATGTAGTCTATGAGGCGATCAAGGTGGTGATGGTCCCACTCCTCAGAGGTGGCCCTCCTTATGTCATACCAGGTGTGGGGTAGGCTCAGGCATCAAAGCACCGCATGTTTCAACTGGTCCCAAGCATGCAACGTTGGAGTCATGGCAAGGGGCATCGCTAGCAATTCGATCCATGTGATATCTGTGCCCTGGAGAAAGGTGTTGACAACAAGGGCATGGTGCACACAATTGCCCTTGTTGCATCCATCACGAACCTGATGATGGTAAGGCTGAGCAAAGGGATCGAGGATCATGTCCCGGTACAGCACAGCCCTCAGATTGCTCTGAATGACGACAAGTGGCATGTGGTCACCATTCTGCACCCTTTGGGTGGGGTGCCTAAGGCATGTGGCACTTCCAGGCTCTCTCCATACCCTCATGTGATGATCATCAGGCATTAGGGCGATTCTGTATTAATCACTGAAGAGCACATGATGTCATGCTTCCTGGTCCCACTCCAGGTGTTCCCTCCCCCACCTGTTCCTAGCACCAAGGTGCCGGGGCACGATGCTCACCATGGTCGCCTGGACGTGAGGTTATTGGTATGTAGCCTCTTTAGCACTGTCTGGTATGGCACTGTTCTTCCTGTTGCTGCAAGGATTCATACAGGCCAATATTTGCAGGTAGTGTCATTGGCTAATGTTGTTGACCATCGCGATCAGTGCGGGGACAATCCTCAACATCTCGTGTCAACTGATAACGTTGGCTTGTCCTCAGAATGTCGCTAAGGTGGATGCAGACATGACAGGGAACCTCCAGAATTGAAAGGCCCTCTTCTTGCATGGTCACATTGCGAGCTCGATTAAAGGGTGAGATGATCCTACTAGGCATGCTGGCTGAATGACTGAGCACACAGGCCATCCCAGGTAGCACACCGACCAACAAAAGACAACCAAAGGATGTCATTTTTTAGTCATTTTTTTCCAAAAGGCGCCATCTCGGCTGAAGGTGACGTCTTTTTTGGTATTTGATTAAAAAGGGGCGCCTTTTAAAAAACCTCTTAAATGAGCGTAAAATGGATGTTTTTTTGTTTTGAAAGGCCCTCTTGACATTTGAATTAAATGTCGAATTCTAAAATACGTCCAAATTGTACGTACACTAGACGTAATTTTTTGGCGGAAAATGTCTACTTGGAAAATATGTCCAAATTGGACTTTAAATGGTCGTCATATTTTGTTAGAAATGGACGATTTTTAAAATACGCCAAAAATGGACATAAAATGGACGTCCTTTTTCGATTAGCAACTGACTTGGTTTCGCACTCGCTTCCATTCTAAATTCCAATTCTGTTTTTCATCTTCATTCGACCAGAGCTATTCAGCCAAGGAAGAAGGCAAACGCTCAGCCTCAAAAAACTAATATTTTTTTTAATAATCGCATCGATTCGGGCGATTTTTGTGTAGTTCGTGCTTTTTTGGAAATAACACGCGTTTTAAAAAGTGTGCTAGTACGAGAAGTTGACGCCTTGGAATCCAGTGCTTCGTTGTTTCATTCTGTTGCTTGTGAGTAATGTTTGTCTTCCCTGGGGGTTTTACATCGAGTTTCTTCTAATTTTGACCTATTTTTATCTTCTGTAGCTTTATACGCTGTCAGGTTTCGTAAAAAAATTCACTCAGCTTACAATGGGTTTACGAAAATGTAAATGATCGTTGGGATTCGAAATTGGCAATTACAATTAGTTTTTAAGTTGAATTCTGTTAGGGAATTTTAGGATAATTTTACCTGGTTAATTTAATGGGCTATTTTGACGTAAGTAAAAACATTTTTAGTTGCAATATGGCATACGTTTTTTGGTAATTTAGACATATATTTTTTCACTAAAGCGATGTACTTTTTAGTAATAATCTAATGTCCTTTTTAATAATAATCTGATGTCCTTTTGTCGTCTAATTTGACATCCTTTTTCCATACAATTTGACATCATTTTTTGTTTTCAATTTTACATCACTAGTTAGGGACATTATGATAACACTTTTTTGTCAAATTCAAGTAACAATTTGATGTCATTTGGAACCAAAAAAGAACGTCATCAGGACAATTTGTGCTATCTTGGATGGCTCAACACTGGATAAGGTGTTCCACCAAATTTGGTGAATGTACCTATTTTTTGTCATTTGTATTTAGCATCGTTCTGCTATTGTACTGTATATCAAAATAGCGTGGCCCAAAGTTCAGAGTATTATTGTTAAACATATCGAAAGGATTATCTGCATTTCTTTGAATAATCAATGGATATACCCAGGGAATGTCAACAGTCAAGGTTTTGATGAATCTGGAACATTTCAGGAGTGGTCAAATCCCAAACTATCACCGAGTACATTTGAATGCAATACAATGCGTGATGATGGTATTGGCCTTCACTGATTATTTAGGGCATAAAGGACCCTGACAGGAAGTTGGAATCCAGTTGACCTTGCCATAATGCTATGGAGGCAACTTGCAAACATAATTTTGCCAATAGAGAATAAATGAATATAATCAAGCCTATTTTGCCGTTTTCTGGATTTGGTTTTCTAGGACACCGACTTTTTGTACCTTTGCAATTTCACCTTAATTAGATAAGCCTTTTGGATTTTGGCAAATGGTCACACTGACGAAATGCGAAACCGCTTTTGCACTGTGCTTCTGGAAATTCCTATCGTATAAATTCATTTTACATTTTTCGTGTAATGTGCATATTGACATCGTAGCCAGATAAATTCCATAACAGTTTATAGAAAATGCAGATCTATTACAGTATGAGAAATTTGCACTAGTAGCCACAGAAAATGAATATGTGCAACTACGGGTTTCGCATTTCGTCAGTGTGACCAAGTGCCGAAATCCAAAAGTCTTATCTAATATTTTTTTTTAATAAATTACAGGGTGAAACTGAAAAAGGAACAAAGAGTCGATGCCCTAGAAAACAAAATCCAGAAAATGGAAAAATAGATTTGATTATATTTATTTATTCTCTATTGGCAAAATTATGTTTGCAAGTTGCCCCCATAGCTTTTTGGCAAGGTCAACTGGATTCCAACTTCCTGTCAGGGTCCTTTACATCCTTTATAGACCGTGAGTTGAAGATATACTTTAGAAAAGTCCAATTTTGCAAGGCATCATCCAATAGACAACTCAGACAGCAGTTGTGGAATCGATTGTAATGGATTTTGGTTCTGTTGGGGTGCATGGTTGTAGTCACCACATAAATGTAATAAATGTATGTCCTCATTGGGTTTGCAGAATGGACAAGTGGGTGTAGCCCATCAAGTCCCTTGTCGATCTCCTTTTGCAAAGTGAATGGTACACTACTAGCTTTCAAATGAATTGGAACGATTTTGGAATCCAGGGAAAGTGATACCGGCAGGCCCTTTAAAGTACCTAGACCCGAGGCAAAGACTTCAGGAAAATCGTCCAAAACATCTGTGGCAGTTCCTGTTACGTTGAGTACTTCGGTGACATTCAATACCCAGGATATCTCTGTGGCCACCGCATACAAATTAGATCAGAAGGCTTCCTTTCAACCTTCCATACTGCACATGAGCATTGAAAGATGCGGTCCAGGGTGTCTTCAGCGATGATTGTAGCCTTGGCTCCATAATCTACTTTCGTTTCTCAAGCCATTTTATTGATGTGCTCTGTGGTACGTGCATCACGGCGTGGCTTAAGCTTGATGCATCTTGGCTGGCCCCAAACATTTCGTCTGAAGGCGTCCTTTTCCTTCAGACTTCCTCCTCTTATACGTCATCTTATTTAATATCAACTTGGCCTTGGTCTTTCAATTCTTCTCTTGGTGATGCTTGTCCAGTTGACTTACTGTTACACCAGTGGCACCTGTAGCACTAAGGGAGCATACATAAATTACGTAACCAGATAGGGGGACGGGGGTTTGATTGTTACATTTTTACATTGTTACATTGTTAATTTTCGGAGGGGTTTTAGGGGTTTTAATTAAGTGGCTGACCAACTGAAATCCTAAAGTTTGGGCAAGGGTGATGAGG
>JAQGAF010005808.1:0-11376 GCA_034687865.1 Kryphioiulus occultus | reverse complement strand
AACAATGTACTTCATTTATTTTTCTTGTAAACGACAATTTTCATAGTGTTCACAGACTTTTTTTGCCAACTGTATTGTGCATTGGGCGCAGTACTGATGGATTGATGCTCTAATGTCAATACTGATGATTATCCCAATTTTTGGATAACTTACTGTCAGTATCGGCATAAAGCCAGTAATACAGGGTTCCCCCACACCTGGAAAATTCAGGGAAGATTGATTTTATTTGAAAAAGTCAGGGAAATTCAACAAGTCAATAATACATTTTAATTAGATAATTATTAGTTAACATAAAATCCAAAATGCAG
This sequence comes from Kryphioiulus occultus, assembly GCA_034687865.1. NCBI lineage: Eukaryota > Metazoa > Arthropoda > Diplopoda > Julida > Julidae > Kryphioiulus > Kryphioiulus occultus. The sequence continues at coordinate 11,068 of JAQGAF010005808.1, read as the reverse complement.
AAGAAATTTCATGATGAAATTATCAATTTAAAAAAAAAAACTGACCTGGAAAAGTCAGGGAAGTTAGATTTAATTTCTGGGGGAACCCTGTAATACTTGCAGTGTAGGGTTGGCATAATACTGGTTGTTCAAGCGCCGCAGTACTGATGGACTGAAACTCCATTCTCATTACTGACGATCATCCGAATTTTGGGGTAACTTGCTGTCGGTATTTCGATAGTGACAGACGATGACCCTGTAAGGTCCCCATTGGATACTGCGATTTGCGATAATTTCGTACTAATTTCAAAAATAGCGCCAATATATCACTCAGGGTGGCACATGTGCGATTATTGGTCGAATTCGGAGTCTTCCTCTCGAAAGGCGTCGCTTCCGCAAATTTTGAAGGCCAGACATGGGTGCCCTTCTATAAGTTGCCAAAGCTGGTGATTTGCACTTGGTTTACCCTACCTCTTTCTTGGAATTTCGCTTGACGAACACATTTCCTTGGTCCGTGGCGTAGCCTTCGCCCTCGCTTATGCAACCGCCACCGCCTCGACCCGTGCGACTGAATAATTTCGTGTTTAGAGCAGCTTTGATTATAGCATCCATCAGTAAATTGCGTTCGAATCCAAATTTGCTTCAACGTAGAATGCACTCCATCGATTGCTGGCTTTGAGGTTGCTCGGAGAGTGGCACATTGCTGATATTGGTTCCATGCCCTGCATTAGGGATCCTTGCACGGCACATTGATTCTAACTGGCTTTGCTAATGGCTTAGCATGAAACAGAGACATTCATTGGCTCATTTCGGGAATTTAATTTGAAAAGGCGGGACTGCGGTCTGTCGAACGCGATCACGTGATCTGGTTTTTCCCCCCGCCATTTGGAATTCCATTTTCAATTTGATTTCTGATCAATATTGACGAGTTTTTCTACTTTTTTTAATCGAAATACAAGCAAATTTTATCGTTTACTATTTAGTTTCGTACCCGTTGATCAATCCAGGTCAGGGGTCAGTCGATGTCATCTTGAAATAAAATCAACTAGCTGCTATTTTGTCAAGTTGGGGACAGATACGCTAAGCCTAACTGTATCAGCTTTTGTATGGTTTGTTCAGCAGCTGACTAAAACTTGACGAAAATGGTAATTTGCTGCTTTTTTTTTTAAAAGTTAGCTTATTTGGCTAATTACTCATTTGCTAATGCTCATTTTCTTTCCTCTTAAAGTCGAAGAAGAGGGGACTGAGCGTGGAGGAAAAGCGGCAGAAGATGGTCGAAATATTTTACGAGAAGGTAGGTGGTGCGTCCATTATAGTCCAATCGATTAATTGATTATGAGTTTATGACAAAAAGTGTTCAGCGCCAGGTACGTACGAAGGGTCGTCAGCCACTTGTTACCTCGCTTTAATAATCGATAATTTTGTCTAACTCGTGCTGTTTTCTGCGTGCGGTCGATCACCTGTAGCCATACAATATGCGCTTGCTAACCAACAGTTTCATTGTTTTTTCTACCCACAGAAGGACTTTTTCAACCTGAAGGAGCTGGAAAAAATTGCCCCTAAGGAGAAGGGGATCGTGGCCCAGTCGGTGAAGGACGTGGTCCAGAGCCTGGTGGACGACGGGTTGGTCGACTCGGAGAAGATAGGGACTTCGGTTTACTTCTGGGCGTTCCCCAGCAAGGCCAGCAATATTGTAAGTATGGCTTTGTGAAATAAGGAGTTACCTTCAGAATTTCCTGAAATCTAGGCTCTTACTGGGCATTTTGCATGCCGTGCATTTCATGCCAGCAATTCTGTCTCGTATTGTCAGAAATCTTATCGAGGTATGTTTTCCCTCTTGTGTAGAGAAAACGAAAACTGAATGATCTGAAAGTGAAAGTCGAAGACGTTCAGAAGAAATGCAGCGCTACGAAGCTGCTGGTCAAGAAAGCGAAAGTCGGAAAGGAAGAATCGGTCAGTCTGTGTGAATTATACACAGGTGTAAATATCCTTCAGAAAAAAACCTTGGCAGGTCCCCTTGACCCTTTGGAGGCCATGATTATTTTTTGTAATAGGATGGAGCCAAAAAAATACGCCACAATTTTTTTCCAATCCACTTTTATTATACAGCATTGGGATATCGCGTGGTGAAGTTTGAAATACAACTGCTGTTGAAATGCAGTAATTTTCTGAAGTAATTTCGGAGTTAAAAGTTATACAGTACGTGAAATTGCGGTAGGCACACTGTTGGTTTTATGATCTAAAAATGTCATTCCAATTGGTTCACAGGATGCAAGAAAAGCACTTCTTGCTGAACTCGATGCGGCAAAAAAGGAAAAGGAGAAGTTACTCGTGGAGATCCAGCGTTACAAAGACAACGATCCCGAGGTTTTGGAGGAGATGAAAAGGGACATCGTCACTTCCAAGGCGGCTATCAACAGATGGACAGGTTGGTAGATTTTTTTATTTGTGACTCTGTAGTGTAACAACATTTTTTTCAAAAGACATATGCGCAAGTCAACAATAAAGTGGTAATTTGTAGTTTTCAAAATCTAAACCCGAATGAAGGCGAACTGCGTAAAATCAGTACAGTAATGTGCGATTGTTTTGGGGCAAGCGAAATTATCAAAATTGGTTTACTCTCTGACAACCAACTTAAATTCAGGTTGTGCTAAACGTGCTTTTTTTTTTCTTGCTTTATTTAGATAACATTTTCTCCGTGAAAAGCTGGTGTAAGAATAAGTTTTTCATCGAAGAAAAGGTTCTGAACAAGACGTTTGGAATTGATGAGGAGATGGACTATGTCGAATGAAACCTCGTTGGATTTGTTGGAAATGTTTGCAATGTTTGCTACGTAGATTTGGTACGTGGACTCGCTTCATTTATTCTCACTATTTGGCTTGTGTTTAGCCATGAGTCGCACTCGCCTCATTTGGCAAAATATGCCTCAATTTTTATTTTTTGTAAGTTAGATTAAATACGTCTTTGAATTGCCTTCAATTTTGATGACTTACGAATAAGTTAGGTGGCGCCCTCTGGTGCCCTCAGACGGTTCAGGTTGCTCCGAAACAACATTTTATGGGCGAAATGTGACACTTGGGAATATTCGAGTATTATGCCCTCATAAAATGGTGATTTTATTTTCACTCATTAGTACAATGTTGGTCAGTCAAATTCATTTCAACTTAGTACCCTACAATCATTTTAATTGTTCAACCGCAAAATTTTGACCGAAAATTGGCCGAAATCCGTATTATGATCAGTTAAAAAATGATTTTGTTCACGCAAATGCACATTTCCTAAAAAAATCCCATAAGCTAAATTTATTGCAAAACTAGTTGGCATGTTACTCCAAATTTTATATATCAGCATTTGGTTAACCCGATCGCTCCTGTCAACAAGGCTGCCATAAGGTTATGACATAATACATAAACGTATGGCCCCTTATAAGGCAGGTTTTTTTTCAAGAAAAAAATTTGTGAAATAATTTCATAATTTAATATCTCATTTTTCAAGTACGGTAACTGTCAGATAAATCAAGTTTTCAGGGTGGGGCTTTCATAAATGCTCAAAATGCTGTCAGAGTATTTCCCGGTTTGCATATTTGCTAGTGACACACGTGCCGGCAATTTGCCGACCAGTTTGGTCGGCCCCAATAGGCGAGTTTTCGGTTTTTAAATACAAATAAAAATGCAATTTGTAAAACGGAAGAACGGATTTTGGGCTAAACACACATTCTGGTCATGCATTATTTATATGCCTTCTATGACAGCAGTTTCGAAGACGAATGCAAAGAATTTTATTTTTTTGGTAATAAGTTATTCATAACCGGTCATCTTTCGAAAAAGGCAACCTTAAAAATAAAAAATGATATTGCCATAAATTCGCTTCCTGTTTAATTCTTGGCGAAAATGCTTATAGCGCTGCATCCATTCCGTAAACATCGGTGTATACTTGTTGCCGTTTTACTGTTGTAGCATTTTAGTTAATGAATCGATTTTGAGTTTGCTAGAATAAATAAGCTTTTACAGACAATATTTTGGTAAATTTCAATCTGGAAATGACGTCATTTGTGTGGAAATATGTCACGTGATAAGTGATAAGAGGGCAATTTGACGCAACATTTTGGAGAGTGGTCTTCAAAACCTCACACAATTTTGAGTTTTTGTTGCACTGTTACCTCATTTTGTTAGTTGTGTCGAAATGACGTTAAATTTTGACTATCTTGCGAAAATTGACGACTTGCGCTATATGGTGGTATTATTTTTGTATTGTAATTTACGACATGTTTAATAAATGTGATGTCACCCAATCGTTGATAGACGCTATGACGTCAAATTTTTGTAATTTTTCACGCTAAAAATTACGTCAGTTGGGACATCTTGTACTACCTGGTTGGGTCATCAAAGCATTGTCTATGAATGTCTTTCATTGCCATTTTACATTATTTTTTAAAGAAATTTTGACAATTCTTCATACAGACATTGTCAAAATTTGGTAATTTTCAGTTTGAAATGATCAGATTTTAATTATTTTCACGCTGAAATGTCAAATTTGGTAATTTTCAGTTTAAATTTGTCAAATTTTGGCTACTTTTTATGCAGAAATGGCAAAATTGTGTTAATTATTTATACATAAATTGACCAATTTTGGTTACTTTTTATGCAGAAATGGCAAAATTGTGTTAATTATTTATACATAAATTGACCAATTTTGATTATTTTCATGCATAAATTATCAAATTTGGTAATATTCCGTTAGAAATTGCAAGATTTTGGTAAATTTGATTATTTTGTTGCTGAAGTTGTCCAATTTGGTTTATTTTCACTAAGAAATTAAAAAATTTGTCAATTTTTCGTGCTGAAAATGACGTCACTTTATACTACTGTGCTACCTGGGGACCATCAAAACGTCACCAAAATACGTAACATAGATTTTTTTTTGCAAATTTGTATAATTGTGTCCAGGTATAAGAAATGTGGCGTCACATGACCTTACATGACATTTCAGCGTGGAACATTACCAAAATTTGATAACTTCAATATGAAAAATTACCAAAATATGGCAAATTCTAACTGAATATTACCAAATTTGACAGTTTATGCCTGAAAATAATCAAAATTGTTGTGCAATTTATGCATGAACAATTAAGAACATTTTGCAATTTATGCATAAAAAGTAGTCAAAATTTGACAAATTTAAACTGAACATTAACAAATTTGACATTTCAGCGTGAAAATGATGAAAATCTGATTATTTCAGCATGAAAAACTAGCAGAATTTAACATTTCAACGTGTAAAATTACCAAAACTTGATAATGTCCGCAGTGGAAGTGTCACATTTTCTTATAACAAATTGTTTAAATTGGCAATGAAAGACATCTATAGGTAACGCTCACCACGTAGTACAAGATGAGGACAATATGATGTAAACGTTTGGTTATATTTCACGCGAAATCATCAAATGTTGGTAATTTGTCATGCTGAAATTGCTCAATTTGGTAATTTTTCATGCTGAAAATCATGTCATTCGGAACCACTCGTGCTTCCTTTTGCATTATTTTTTTCTGCTTTTTCATTATTACGACGCATATTTATTTTATTTCCCACCCCAAAACCAAAAACCCAAGCCAACCCATTGGCTCAATTTGAATTTTTGGAAGCGTCCACCTGGCTCTGAATATGTATCTATATCTTTCTCCCTTTTTTCCACGCAGGTACACACGATGATACTGGTAGTGGATGTTGTCCGAATGTTGTTTGGCTCGGCCCCTGGGGGCATTTAGTTGTTTTCGGCTCTTCTGTTTCGCCTCCTCACCCGTTCCTGGCTCATTTTTGGCTCAGGTATGTCAGGTAGTAGACGCCGACAACAACAGCCTGTTTTTGGCTCCAGTCGACCATTTCTGGCTTGTTTTAAGCAATGTATGAGCCCAATTAACTAATTGTTTTGGGGCAGGTGCAACTGTCGACATGGTCCTGGACCCTACCCTGTGTGATTGGCGATGTGACCCGCTGTAGTCCTAGGCATTTTCGTGCATGGTGAGTTTTTCAAAACAATTTTTTGGAGGTTTTTTTCATTAGGCGTTTAGGGTTCATATTCCCGAAAGTATCGACCGGAATAAGCTAGGGCATGGCACCGAAAATTGGGAAAATGGATTATTTAATCTCCCCCAAAACGCTGCGTGCATGCAACAACGTTAATATACATGTACATGTACATTGTAGGTATTTGCCATTTTTATAGTGGTGAAGTGGTAAATATTACTCGTTCAAAGATCATGTGTAATTTGAAAATGTGTCGGAGAATGTCAGGGAAATTGAAAACGTCTGGAAAACGCAGGGAAAATGAATTTACTCTGAAAATGTGAGGAAAATTGAAACGGCCTGAAAAAGTTACGGCAAATGAATTTACTTTGAGAATGTCAGGGAAATTGAAAAGGTCTGGAAAACACAGGGAAAATGAATTTGCCCTGAAAATGTGAGGGAAATTGAAACTGCCTGAAAAAGTCAGGACAAATGAATTTACTTTGAGAATGTCAGGAAAATTGAAAAGTCCTGGAAAACCCAGGGCAACGACAGGCTATGTGGCTGTTTGAAAATGTCAGAGAAGTTGAAAATGCCTGGACAAATCAGTGAAGATGAATTTACTCTGAAAATGTCAGGAAAAGTGATAAAGCCTGGAAAAATCAGGGGAATTTTGCAAATCAATAGTACGTTTTACGTAGCTGTTTATTGGTTAACACAAAAATCTAGGTGACGAGCGTGAAGAAATTAATAATGAAATTGTCAATTTAAATATGCTGTTTCTTTGTGAGAATGTCTGGTTTAACCCCTTTTATTTGCATAATAAGAATGAATGTAGTGGTAATTTTTAGTGGTCAGGGAAATTTTTTTCGAAACCTGGAAAAATCAGGATATAAGGTTGTTGAATTGAATCTGGTTCAGTTTTTAAAATACTACAGTTAATCAGTTTAGTTCCATAACACCCCAAAATTTCTTTGGATAACTGAAGTTACAGTTTGGTCTGGACTCAGTTTCTCTTCTGGCTCGCACCAGTTGAATCGTTAACGAAGCGTGGCGCAATCGGCGCTTAATTGAGCGTCTAATAACCGCTCGTTAAGTTAAACTAGGGATCGTTGCCAAGGAAAAATAGGAAATAATGGCTCGTTATTTCGTCCTTATTCTGACCTTAAGGCACTACTATATCGTAATGTACGTGCGATGTTTTGTTGTTATATCCGTACCAATTTTCACGGCAATTACTTCTCACAAAAGGCTTAATCCGCCATTAAGCCATTCAGGGTCAGATCGAAACTAGTTTCCCTAGCCACCCACGCCAAGGTGCTTTCAATCTCCCCCCTAAAGAAATTTCAAACAAGAAAAAATTTCAAACTGGAATCAAAAGAGTTACATGTAATCATAATGTCACCCATACCCAATCTCACCTTAAATTAATCCATCCTTAATCTTGACCCCCCACCCCACACACACAACCATACCCCAACGACCCCTCCCACCTCCTATCTGTTTTTTATACATGTATATGTAAGTCGAAAATACACGTGAAAATAACTGCTCATATACGCCTCGTATACGAATTTGACATTGGCGACATTTTTACGGACAATTTTATTCATGGAAGTAGCCTATTAGTTATGCTCGCTTATGCCGCCTGTGCTTCCACACCCTAAATTCATATTTTATAGGCAAGCACTAGGATTAAAATAAGTAACATTAACATCTAAAATTGACGACACGAAACTGAAAATGCCAGGATGTCCTTTATGGAATGCCCCTAATCCATCAGTTACAACTGAGGTTTTAAACCAGATGTTTGTGAGAAAATTCTGATGAATTTGCCCACTAAATGTGGCGATATTATTTTTGAGCGAAAACCCTGAGAGTCCACCATAAACCTTGTTGTCTATACCTCACTTTTCACACACTCATACTTGGAAATTGAAAAGGCATGGGAAAGTCAGCCAAACTGGATTAACGTTGAAAAAAGTCGGGGAAATTCAACGAGTCAATAGTGCATTTTACATAGCTAATTATTGGTTGACACAAAAATACAAAAATCAAGCGATCGCGATGCGTTTTGTAATAGAAATTTATAATGTAATCGTCAATTTAAAAAAAAACTAATATACTAGTAATTCCCTTTGCACAATGAAAATAAAACCCCAATAAGGCAGATTGGTTCCTTCTATTTGGCTTCATGAGGACTATCGAAATTTGACAAATTAAAATCATGTAAATTCCGAGCATCTCAGTATTCCTAATGAAAAATATGAATTGCGGCATAAAACGTGCCTAGATGTTATGAGATTTCCTTTATTATTCAAATACAATAATTATTGTCCTAATAAGTGACCATTATATTTACTTTTCTTTTTAAGTATATTGAGTGATGGGAAAACTAATGGTCAGGGAAAAATAATTTTTTTTAACCTGGGAAAACTGGCAAAGTCGAAGGATTTTGTTATTAAATCTGTGGGAACCCTGATTTACAATTTCCTCGTGAAAGTTTTGCTTTTCGAGTATCTTATGTTATCACCATCGTCCTGGCTTAACGGGAAGTTCCCCTCCCACCCCTGCCATGATAAAAAATTGTATACCTAAAATCTCTGCCAATAATGAATAAATCGTCCTGATAATAATTTGGCTTTAATTAATTAATCAAAGGGTATTTATTTATTAAAGTTGAATTGTCGCCTCCAGAAGTAACCAGACTATCAAGCAAAATTGTTATCACGACGATTTATTCATTATTCGCAGAGATTTTATGTATACAATTTTTTCAATTTTTTAACATGGCAGGGGTGGGAGGGGTGGCGTTTTTATATGAAACATTAGGAAATGATAATGAAAACGACATAGGCGAAATTTTCATAAAATGTATATCACAAATAGAGCGGACGATCTGAAAGTCCACTTTGGTTGAACCCGTCCCCCCTGTCCCTCTCCCCCTTACTGGACGTCCTTTATGGATGGACCCAAACCTCTTCAAAACCATAAAGTCCATAAAAATCTAGTATTTGTGATCAAGTTTTAAAACATTTCCATATTATTTTGGCCATAAAGCCATTTCATTTGGTAGTTTTTTTTTCAAAAATGTTGCCGATTACTAATTTTTTATTCAATTTTGGGCTAAAATCCATCATTTTTGATTTAGTTTTTCTATACGTTTTCCCTATAGCGTTTAAATCCGCCTATGCTGGTCTTTGAAATTAAAATCTTTGGGGAGCCCTGAATAGGGTGCCTACAGGGTACTAGGTGCAACAACAGTTCCAGATGAATTTCCTTTTGCAGAATGTTCAGCTTGCTGCGAAAAAATTCACTGATTTTTAAATATTTCGATGTAAATTTTGAACTTTGCAGGCACTTTAAGTCCATTTATAGAGAAGTGTCTAAATAAAAAATAAACCGTAACAAAGTTAAACTATAATTCTTTTGATATCTCCATAGTTCAACATACCTTACTCAATTCTGTGAAATATGCTTCTGATCACGTAACAAGACCATGTACCTGGAAGTTACAGGGGTGTTCCAAAATCTTTGACGACTGACTCCAAGTGCTGAAATTTTCTCGAAATGCCCAAAATAACTCAAAAGCGAAAAACGACAAAAACCTCCCTGCGTGTCTAAAACAAAGAATATGAACGAGTGGCAAATTAGCGAAGTGATATTTTGCCAGTATGATACAGTTGATTTTTTAATAAATACAAATTATCACTGAGCACAGACTTAAACCGTACATTTATTAAACGATCATTAAAATAGTCATTTTAGTAGGTGGTGCTGGAGTCTCTTTCACTTCTGCTGATATCTAAAAAATCAATGAATTCAATGGTTATAGCAGCGCCATCTAGCGAGCGCTTAGATAATCAGAAAGTAGTCGGAAATTGGTCAGATTTTAGGTACATACAGTGTACGTGTACAAATAAAAATATAAAATCTTACAACAAAATATTGTCGCCGTTTTCATTTTCCAAATAGGTTTAGGTCAACATCAAGGGTCAACGTCTTTTTCCAAAACGCATGAAAAGGTGGTTCATTTTGGACTCCTCCCTCTTGCCGTCGTAGGTGTGGTGGAATACTGTACCGGAAATGAAATTAACATTTGGTTTAGTTGTTTTATTAATCAGGATTAACCAGAGCAAGCTGTACTGCATTTGGTAGTTTGCAGTAAAATTAACATAAGGGCAACACCCCTTCATTTCGGATATTTTTTTGGCTACATAGACATAAGCTTATTATCATTTTGAGAAAGTGGGTTTTTCCTAATGGCTCGTAAGCTGGCAGTGATTGCCTGCGGTTATGGCAGCTAAGTAGATAACTTACATTTTTAGATTAGTTTAGCCTGGGATAAACACAAAAAAATAATAAAAAAAACATCAAACAACATAGGATAACATGTGACAGTTAGGGCAGATGTCATTCTTGTCTGCTAGACAAGTATACGGGTTGAAATATACATATTTTGCGCACATTTGGCACAGGAACAATTCTATAGTACAGTAGAACCTCCAAAGTTGACCACCTCCTTATGTTGAACACATTTTAACTGATCGGACAGTCACCACATTAACACAATGGAAGGTGACCTCGACATGTTGGTCTCTGCACCTCTGTATGTTGACCACTTGGACTATGACACACAATAGTAATTTACTCTGTATGATGACCAGCATGGTCTCAACATATAAAGTCATAGTTGATTAAATATATTGGCTGTTTGCAACACTTAAACTGAACACCTCTGAAACGTAACTGCGTCTATCAAGGGGTTGGCAACTCTTCAAAATCGTGTACACCTGACTGCAGACTTCATGGCCTTCAAGAACTTCAGTGGGATCTGAAAGACTTCAGCGGGATTTCAAAGACTACAGCGGTGGGATTGGACAAAAACGATGAGGCCATCAATTATGATGGACACCGTGGTGGTAACGTTGTGGTTACCCTGATGGAGACAGCGCAGTTACCGTGATCGTTACAGTGACGGTGCAGTTACCATGACATTGACGGTGCACGCGGTTACCGTCACAGTTATGGGAATGGTGAGGGTGCGGTTACCATGCCGGTTGTGGTAACGGTGACGTTGAGTGTG
>JAQGAF010005807.1:0-11380 GCA_034687865.1 Kryphioiulus occultus | reverse complement strand
AATGGGTACCCCCACCCCACAGGAGTCATTACCACTCCGGGTGTGTGCCAGGTCCACCGCACCCATCGCTGCAGTCTCCCACCTGAGCTGAACGAAAATACAGCTTTGAAAATACTGTTTTAATATCGACAAAAAATCATTTTTAAAAATCGGCGAAGTTAAGGTTCTGATATACAGATCGTAATTTTCCGAATCTACGTGGGAAATTTCTACGAAAAATCTTCGCCCCTAAAGAAATTACGGCGATTTTACAAATTTTGTAATTTTGAATTCATTTTGAACCGCGCGCAGCATCAGGTTGAGAAGGTTGAAAATCAATTTCGACAATGTTTCATTAACTACGCTAATAAACAACGAAACACCAAGGAAAACCCAGGTAATTATAGGTAATGTACAGGCCCTGCACAGTCAATAATACATGTAATGTCGATATCGACAAATACCGGCAATATAATACTGACCGTAAAAAACAGATGCATGGTAAACGACATGTCGTTTCAGTGTTATAGGATGCGTCGCGCCAAATAGGAAAAACGCAATGGCAAGCATGCACTGCAACACAGTTACCGTGATGGTAATTTTTTCAAAATCTTGGTTTTTCAGATTTTGTCAACCATTCGTCGACATTTGCATGGACCGTTTGTACGTCGAATTGGAAGAATATTCTACGATAATTAGCTCGACAATAATCAAGTGAAAATAGAGCAAAAGCTGGCAACGAAGAAGGATTTAACGCCAAATTTTTAAAGAAATCAACGTTTTAATATCGCTTAGAAATGCATTGAATGAATAGTTGACAAACTTACCGAGATTACCGGTAGTGCTCTACTCAAGTTGTTTGGATGACAATAAATAATGTTACAGCACATGTAAACGGACTTTTAATTTTTTTGTTTCAATTTTTTCAATGTTTCCCTGATAATTCATATTTTACCCAATCCTGATCGATTGTTGTAATTTTAACGCGTTATTCTGTGTACTTTTTTCTGTCGAACCGATATTATCATTAAAAACCATTAATACGGTAAACTGTTTTCTAGCGATCTTTTTATGAATTGGATTTTAATTTTGTTACGTTTTTCAAAAAATTTTCCATTTTTTCTTTCCATCTCGGTTTCAAACAAAGCATATCATATTGTGCAGTTGGTTAGATAGACATAATGAATACGAATCGAAATTGGTCATAAAAAAAACAAATTCGGTAATTACTGTGTTTTCTAGAGAACTAGCAAAAATAACATTACAATCAAGCTCGTTTCGGGTGTTTTAACTGTTGATGAACCTGTAAAGATCCAAGACATTAATTTTCTCTGAACTTCTCCATGACAAACAGAAAGGAATTTTAGCTTAAACTAGCTTAGCAACTGGTTCACTCACCTGCCATGCCGAAGCCAATATTTTCAAAAATAAAAAGCGAAAAAAATATTGAGGGTCGGCTAGACCTTGGTTAAGTGATGGTATTTAGACGCAGTGTACAATATGGGCTATTGTGTTTCTTCCAAAATGCGATCTATGCTATGGCGTGTGTCATCAGGACAAACTTATCCATATGGATTTTCCAACATTGCACAAACGTGTAGGTGAAAAATTGAATATTTTCTATGTAGATCGAGGATTGAAGGTTGGCAACTTATTCAGGACTGGCCAATTATATTCAGCGCTAATGAGCGTTACAAATTCAACGTTTGCCATGTGTCTACATAGCACGAAAACTTATTCAAATCTGATCATTATTTTGGCGGACGACCTCGTTTTTAACCTTGTTTTCGTGCCACTTCTGCTCTGTCATTTTGGTGAATGAACGTGTTAATTGTTGACAATATTGTGGGCGCCTATAATATTGCGCAATGCCCATAGTCCCATTATGACATAACGACCGCACGCATTACATTAGCAACAACTGTTGACTTAATTCAGTGCATGTAAGGTCACCTAAAAAGATGCAAAGTACATGTATAACAACCAAAACAAATTTATTGAGATTATTTTCTGGTTTTGTAGTTATACGTTGAAATTTACTGTTTGGCGGTTTAGATATCGGCAATAGGAAAAAAACGATACAAGTATCCCAATGTTATTTTAAGTCAAGCGTTCAAATCCTTTAACAACAGTTAGAATGAGAAAAAGCATCAGGGCACTTTTGAAATTTGAAATTACATGTAAGCTTCGACCATCAAAATTACATTTACGTCAAAGATTGACAACGTTTCAGTTGGAATACATTATATAGTAAGTGTCAATTGATTCGCTGATTTTGACCTTTTCCAGACAATTTTAAAAGGACAATATGTTAGGTTTGAAATGACATGCCTGCAACATACACAGGGTTTTATTTGAACAATAAAGGAGGAACAAAAAAAACGTCGACTGTGTGTTCATTATGCCCCCCCTTTAATATATCATGGATGAGAACCATTAAAATTCATACTAAAAAGTTCCCCAAGAGATGACATTTTCAGCTTCCCTGACTTTTTCAAGTTTTGAAACTAATTTCATAGACCACCCTGGTCATTGAAAATGCAAGAATAGTTCATGTCAATGTAATAATTGCTACATTTATTGCTTTCCATAGATAAACTGGATATAGAACACAAATATGCTCAAAGAAACAGCAAATTTAGATTCGTTTTATTAATTTCTGTTACAGAATTGCTTTGATGTCTTGATTTTTGTGTTAACCAATAACTAGTCATGCAAAATCTGTTATTGATTAGTTGAATTTCACTGACTTTCTAAAAGTAAATCAATTTCCCCTGACCTTTTAAAGTAGACAAATTTTCCCTGACTTTTCCAGGTTTTCCAGATATTGTTTGCATGCTATTAGAAGTTGGGATTCCCTTCCAAAGCACAGCCTTGACCTACAAGAAATTCTCTAAAATGATGTAGGTGGGTGGTCATCCAGAGGAGATGGTAAACACCTAATAAATTGAGTACGAGGATTCGCTCCCCCTAATAGTTTATTTACTGCCAGTATAGGGAACTGGGTTGAATTGAACTTTCGTCCCTCTTGGACGTCCTATTCCATATAATTTACACGAGTTGTACAAAATTGCAGAAACGCATGCATGCCACAGATGCACATTCCTTTATTAATGTGTTGTTATTTTACCCTCGATTCAACCTCAATCCTTGAAACTGACTTTCACAAGTGAACATTGCCAATGGCCAGATTTTTTTCATCAAAGTTTTAGATCAACATCTTCAATTTGATTTAGAGATACTGTATTTAAGTGAACTCATTTACCCTACTATCAGAATGTGAATGTCATGTGGTGGGGAGGTGGAATTCAACAACCTAATTTAGTCGACAGTTACCACCTCATTAGGGTGGAGACAGAAACCCCTCTAGTTGGACACCTCTATAAGTAAAACACCCCATCATGTTGGATAGTTCTTCTTTGCACCAAACATTGTAACTTGAAAGTAGTGTTTCATGAACAACCAACCAAATGGGCGAACCTTAACCCATTGAAACAGGTTTCTAGTAGTCAACATGCATTTTCCACCCGAGTGGAGAGAATTCCTTCAAGACGTAGAACATTCTGTGTTCAGGTAAATTGAAGCTGATGATAGGCCTATGTAGTGTATATTCTACTATTTCATATTTATCAAAAACTTAGTAAACTAATTGGGACACTTTTAGAATGCACCATAGATGTCCCACATATAGAGGTTTCACTGTATCAACCTTTTTTAAAGGTGAGGTGAGAAATTTGTGTCTTCGAAAATGCCAAAATTTCAAACCAGGGAAGGTTTGAAGTACACTTTCCAGCCCCTCAAACCATGGTCAACACCGTTAAATTCAATTCCACATATTGCTAACGTTTTCGTATCTGCACTCCCTATCTATTTTCATCTAGGTTGCATAATACATGTTACCAGCCTTTGACAGCAGATATATTTTTCAAAAATATGAAATAACAATTCGTGGTAACCATTTACATGTACATGTACCCTCATTATAGTTTTAGTTCCGAATGACGTAAAACTGTTCAATAATGTAAGTTTCGGTCCTTTAATTGCGCGTGCCACTTGTTCCATTTTCAATAAATGAATACGCTTGTTTATACGAAACATGTGGCCCTTGTTAATTCGGGTTTTCTCGATTCGTCAAAAATCCCCCTTTGGTTAACGAGCTAAAATTATGTACGTGCAATTTTATGACGTCGGTCCCATCGGTAACGTACCTCGAACAGCTTTCCAAAAACGGGGTTAAGCACTTCAATTATTAATCGAGAGACTAATTACGAGGTACCGATTGGGGCAATAAAATGTATTCCAATTTAATCGAACGTGTGGTGGATTCGCCAGCCAAACGATGCTATATTTTTTGGCGCGAATTATCATAAGATAACAATGACAATTGGGCAAAGCCGTATTTGTCATGGAATAATTTTTTTCAAATATTGACAAAGTTCGCCGAATCGGCCGGTAATTGCCGAGCCTGGTTCAACGGTAATTTATACCGAAATGTGAAATTGATATAAATAGTCAGAAATTCTCCATCGAAAACCATCTTTGCGGTACACTCTCACTGGTGTCCCATCAACAGGTACTCTCCTGTCCAAATTTCCAACCCCAACCCATCGTAGAAAACTGCACGTACCTAAACAACTTCCAACATGAAGTTGGTGCTGCAAGTTGCCGCTTGGGTAGCCATCCTCGCCCTGACACTCCCCAAAGAGGTAAGAAGTCAATTTTATCTTAAGTTATACCATTTTTAGCATTAGATTCACTAATAGTCGATAAGTGCTGCAAATCTGGACGTTCAAGTATTATGTCATCATATTAAGGGAGAAAGATGGTCAGCCAAATGCTGAGGGAAGGCGTGTGATTTTTTTCAGATAATTCTTCAGTTTTTCACATCCAAATATCTGATATTTTTCAGTTTATTCGCATGTAAATGTCTGATTTATTTCGCATCTGGTAGACAATTTTTCAGTTTTTCACATCCAAGTACCAGATATTTTGGAATTTTTTAAAATCTAAATCTGATTTATTCACATTTTTCACCTTTTTCACCCAATATTTCTGGAAAAATGACAGACTTTCGTGACCCACCAACAGTATTGAGAACGCCGCATAAATTTTTTTATAGAAAAACTAGACCACAAATGATGAATTTCAGCTTGCTTTTCTAAACAAAATTGTATTGGTGTAAAATAATAACTAGGAAAACGAAGTAGCTGAATTTAAAATAAAATTCGACTAGAAAGAATTTCAAGTATATTTTTGGGAAAATGATTTTCAGAAATAATGCATTTTAGGACTTCTTTAGAAATATTAGTATTAAAGAGAACGCCGTATGCAATTAAAAAACGATAAAAATAATTTATTTGTTACGTTTTTTATGAAATTAAGTGACCCATGAGGCTTCTACTAATTCGGGGCATCCAATGAATAGAGGGGAATTCCTAAGTTTTACATTGAATTTATTTTAAGATTGGTTTCCAATGAAATTTTCAGAAAAGTTATTGTTTCCCAATTTTTCAAATTTTGTCACATTTTTCACACAGTTTATAAATTTTTACATTTGCTACACTTGTTCACACCGGCTACAGCCCTGTGAGGGGGATGGTGTGTGCCCAAATGATGAGGTCATCAATGAGTTTTTTAAAAAACATTACCTTAAAACTCATCATTTCTGATCTTTCTTTTAAAACAAATTCGTTCAATTCGAATATTCTTTCATTTTTTTATCGATGATTATGTCATCATTTTGGAGAGGGTTGGGGTTAGAAATTGATGAAAAATGCTGACATGGGATGATGGGGCCAAAATCACGAAACCGCAGTGACATAATATTTGAACGCCCCCTTATATCGATGCAATAAACATTTAAGTTGGACAATTTTCTCAACATTCCTTATGTTTCGATATGTAATACAGGCAGAATTTATTTCATAAAAACATTGAAAATGTGACAGTTTCCAATAATAATGCCATGATTTTGCCAGTATTTAACTATAGAGTTAGAGCGAATGGATATACTAAGTATAACTAACAAAATTTAAAAAATACGCTCGGAATACAAAAATTTCGATCAGTGTCTAGACGTTACCAATTTTGCGATACTTGTTTTGCAAGGTACATTTAACAACAGCCAATACATGTACTTATTGATTAATTTAAAGTTAAAAACAGCGTATTATTATCACGATTTTCAATGCTGTTACTCTGAGGATATGTCCACTTTCGATTCTACTTTTACTTCTATGACTGAGGTATAAATAAACAGATAATCGGTGTAGTGTACGAAATTGACATTCGTAGCCAAAGTGCAGTGCACTGTATAGTTCACAACTAGAAAATGTGCACAGGTGCACGATTGCATATTCAACACTTACGATCCGATTAAATATGCGAGTCAACAAGTTCATCCAATTTACCCATACGTACACGTCTGCCAAATATGTAAACGCTTTTCACAGAATCATCCACTTGTCTATTTTCCGTCCATCGAAACATGTGGAATTAACGTCGCAATTGAATTTTTAATGTTAATGCTACATATACCGGTATTGCTAAATATGTTTAACCCACAGATCACAGATGCAGTATACAGTAAACAGCATCTTTAATTTAAAATTTGGGTTAGAAAGATGAAAAAAATTCCTACAGATCATTCTAGAAAAAAAATGCACGATCCTTAAATTTACAAAACTGCTTATGCAACGATAGCCATTCCCCAAGTTATTCAGCATTTTTTAAACTGAACTTTAATAAAGGACCTAAGAATTGTTGAAATTCAACTATTGATTTGAATGAATACTGTCCAAAATTTATCAATTAAACAACAAGGCAACTATAGTCCTATTAATTTCTGGAAACGAAATTCCCTGAGTTTTCCAGGTTTTCCAAAGTGATATTCTATTTTTTTCCGAAATGTTTTTTAAACACATTAGTCAACATTAAGCTACCAATCAAACATATACCAATGACGAATTTCACGAATATTTCTTTGTAAAAACTACCAGAAATAATGGGTATTAAGTATATTTTCCTTGGAATGTTTTTTGTTGGAAATAATATAATAAATGAAAATTTTGATGGATATTTTTATATAAACTAGATAACTATAATAATGCAGTTCTAGACCATTCTGAAAACTACATAAATATTAAAATGGAGAGAAGTGAACTCCACAGACGAAGCTTGAATAAGAATAAGAAGTTTCGACTTGATTTGGCAGTGTAAATTCCATGATTCTCCAATGTATTTTTCTTGACTTCAAAAAATGTTCAATGCCTATTATAATATGTAGCTGTTCAAGTTTTATGTCCATCACTAAACAGTGATTTTCGGAAGCATCCTTTACCCCAGGGATGCCATGATAATTGGCCATAAATCGTTATAGGCAAAATGTTTCGCAATATGGAAAGACAAATGATGAATTCTAACACACAATTTTATTTCGTGAATCGATCAAAGGCAAAAATTCCATGACCCTAATGTAAATTTCGTGACTTTCCCATGAATTCCATGACCTAAATTTCATTTCATTACTTTCATGAATTTCATGAAAATAAATGTATGTATATCTATTACAAACACAAACATAGAAAAATGAACTAGCTGTTTTCATCTATTTTTAATTCTAATGTTTTTGTTATTTATAAAAATTGTGCAATTATTTTAGTATTTTATTTTATTTTTGATATTTTTTCAATTTTTTTTAAATGTTTAAAGTTATATCTGGAAAAGTGGTCCAGAGATGACTTTTGTTACATGTATACTACTGGGCCCTATTACAGAAAGGCACGGCGTTGTACTTGTATAGAGATATGGAGTATAATCCATACCTCTACGGAATTGTACTTGTAAAGCGGTATGGAGTATACTCGATACCTATGGAATTGCATTTGTATAGTGGAATGAAATATTATCCATACATCTCTACAAGTACAACTGCATACCTATGTGGAATAGAGCCCTGGTAGCCATGTTTTCATGCAGGTTGGTAGTTTAAATCACCATGCCAGTGTTAGTGCGGTACTAACTTTACCCTTGTGTTTTACCCCGAAACAGGGCTCTACGGGTTTGGTTCCCGTTCGTCGTGAAGACGAAGACGTTGACGACCATCAGATATTGTATGACGAAGACGAGGTCGAAGAAGTCGATAAGAGGCTGTTCTTAGACATCTTCACCGGCACCACCAAGAAGGGCGACACCGGCGGCGGCCTGCTGGGGGGGATCCTGGGAGGCCTCCTGGACGGCCTGGGCAGCATATTCGCCGGCTTCTTGTTCACCCTGAAGGGCCTGGTGGTGGGCATCACCGACCCGCTCAAGCTGATCAGCGTGGACGTCCAGCTGGTGCTGAACAACTTCTTGAAGGTGCTCTTCGGGGTTTCGGGGACAATCCAGGTGGACCCGAAGAACGCCACGGAGGTCTTGTTGGAGGTCGTTCTTCCGTTGACCCTGTCCCTCTGCCACGTGACCGTGTCCCAGAACGGCAGCCTGATGGTGGTCATCCCGACGTCCTTCAAGCTGAACGGCGACGTCAGCACCAGCGTGCAGGTGTCCGTGGCGGCCATCTTGGCCAACAACAACCTGGCGGCAGCCTTCGCGGCCAAGTTCCTGGACGCCAACGCCAAGCTGGACCTTGTCATCGGCAGCTGCAACAAGACCTGCACCTCCCGGCAGATCCTGATCCAGCTTCTGATTATGCTCAACGTAGAGGTGAAGAACACGCTGCCCGCGATCGACGCCAGCATGACGGACGGAGCGCTGGTGCAGCTCGTTATCAACGTCTTCGCCAAGGGCGGCCCGGACCTGATCACGCTGATCATCAACGCCATCAACAAGAAGACCCCGTTGGGCAACGGCATCTTGTCGCTGATCACCTTCCTGAACGTGAACCTGAACGTCAGTGTGCAGCCCGGTGGAGGTGGATCCATCTTGGACATTGGAGCCATCATCGCCGCAATCCTCAAGGGCGACCTCTTGTCCATCTTCGGCCAGTTCATCAACGTCAACGGCATCATCGACTTCGTGGCGCTAATCAAGAACCTGCCCGCCGACCTCGGGGCCGCCCTGCAGATCCTCCTGAAGCCCCTGAACCTGCTCAGCGGCGGGGCCTTCGGCTTCGACGCCGTGGCCTTCCTGTCCACGCAGAGCGGCGGCAAGACCATCGCCGCCATCTTGAACATCGCCAACATCACCGCCTTCAAAGGGCTCGACTTCAACGCCTTCATCCAGCTGCTGGTCACCGGTGGCCCCGGCATCGGCGTCAACGTCACGGCAATCATCCAGAACAGCGGTTCTCCGGACGTCGGTAAACTCCTCAACGACTCTAAAGCGGTCCTCGGAGGCGGGGTCCAGATCACCCTGGGGACCCTCCTGAAGGACAGCGGCTTCGACCTGGGACTGGGAGGCATCGTGCTTCCGGATTGCGACCTGAAGCAGATCGTGGACATCTCCGTCTTCCTGCAGCTGTTGGGCAAGGGCTGCAGCCTGGGTGTCGACCTGCCGTCCGTGCTGGCCAAGCTGGACAGTAGCAAGGTGGACGTGCAGAAGCTGCTGGTGGCCATCAAGGCCATCCTGACCGGCTCGGTCAGCGTCAGCCTGGACGCCTTCTTCAAGCTCTGCGGCATCGACGACATCGGGGCCATCCTGAAGCTGCCCAGCGGGGCCACCGGCATCGACCTCACCAAGATCGTCCAGATCTTCATCAAGGGCAGCGGCCTGAACCTGGCCTCCATCGTCAACCTGATCAAGTGCGAGGTGCAGCCGGTGATCAGCATCATCGACATCTTGTGCCAAGGCACCGGAGGAATCAACCTACCGGTCATCCTCGGCAACCTCAACTGCGCCAGCATCGACTTCGCCAAGCTTCTGGTCACCATCCAAGGGGTCCTGTCGGGCGACGTCAAGCTGTCTCTGCTGGCCATCTCCAAGCTGGTGGGCATACCGGACATCCCGGACCTGGCCAAGATCCCCAGCTGCACCCAGATCCTAGACGCCAAGACCCTCCTGTACATACTGTCCGGAGGCTCGGCCATCAACATCCCGGACATCGTCGCCAAGATCAAATGCATCTTCCCCAACTTCGCAAAGCTGTGGGCACACTTGAAGTTGCTGTTATCCGGGGACATCACCATCACCCTGTCCACCCTCATCAATGACTGCGGCGTTCTGAACGTGCTCGACCTGTTCCCAGCCAGCAAACTGGACACTGACCTGACCGTGCTTCTGAAGGCCATCATCAAGAGCAGCGGCTTGGACATTTCGGTAGTTGGGGGGCTGGTCAGCGATACTCCCAACTTGAACAAGTTCGTCGCTGACCTAACGGCCCTTTTGCAAGGCAGTCTAGACGTGAACATCGAGGTCCTTTGCGTCGACCTGGGTCTCACCAACATCGGCGATCTCCTGAAGCTGCCAGGTTGCAGATTCGTCAAAGATCTGAACATCCAGATCCTTTTGCAGATCCTGACCAAGAATAGCGGTTTGTCCATAGCCGACATCCTCGTAGCCATCAAGAGTTTCTCGATTCCAGACCTGGACGTTTCAGCCATCCTGAAATTGATTTCTCAAGGGCACGTAGGAGACTTGGACATCGCCACTCTTCTGGCTAAACTAAACTGCACAGGAGTCCCGGACTTCAATAAACTGACGGATGTCATTAAAGCCATCATTACCGGAGAGATAACGGTAACGATCAAGGATGTCTTGCTGGCCAGTGGAATTCCTAACCTGTTGGCGATTTTGAAACTACCAGCAGGCAGCGAAACCAAGGTTTTGAACCTGAAAGCCATCTTGGAAATCCTGTCAGGTGGCACCATTGACTTCGGGCAAATTCTACCAAAAATCATCTGCAGCCTGCCAGACGCCACCATCTTCTGGAAGCAAATCAAGGATCTGCTCTCAGGTCAGATTGAAATAACCATATCAGCTTTGTTGAAATTATGCGGTCTGTCCAACCTGGACACCCTCATTCAACTGCCACCTAGCATAGCGAATATCAATTTGAATATCAAGACCATCTTGGACATACTGGCCAAAGGTAGCGGGCTTGACCTTTCCATCCTGACAAATCTGAATTGCAATTCTCCCGATTTCATTAAGATATTCATAGACATCCAAGCAATTCTGAACGGAAATGTCGACATAAACCTTACCACTTTGTTGGCCGACTCAGGGTTCACTCAGATTGACGTTCTCCTGCAGTTACCAGTCAGTAAAATCATCAAAGACTTAAATATAAACGTCGTCTTAATAGGCCTGACTAATGCGAGTGGCTTAACGGTCTCAACCGTTGTTAGCTGTATAGATAGTATTGTGAAAAATCCAGGCACAACTACAACTGGTAAGCCTGGAGACACCACAACCACCCCCAAGTACCCTGACACCACAACCACCACCAAGTACCCTGACACCACAA
>JAQGAF010005806.1:0-11380 GCA_034687865.1 Kryphioiulus occultus | reverse complement strand
TCGTTGTCCTTAATGCCGCAACGATCGCTGGGAACATCCGGCCAACCAGCAGGTGGCGACAGCGACATCCGTCGAATATATATAAAAAAAAACCCAAAATATATATAAAAAAAAACCAAATATATAAAAACACAGTGCTGATATGAGCTTCCGTATGGTCGAAATAATTCTAGGTTTTAATTTGCGGAAAATACGTTTGAATGCAACTTGAACCAAGAAGTTGGCGTGTTTTCGGCAATGAGTTCTCTTGCTAGGTAATTCAAGATCATGACGTCAAAGTTGGTCAAAACAATTTCGAATTTAGTTGAATTTGTTAAAAATTATATCAGAAATGACGCATTTTGGGATGTTCGAATAGTGTGATAATTTCTTCGTAATTTTCCCACCCCCATTTCTTTTGTCGGCATTTCCAGAACTCCAAATGGCGGTCAATTTTTTTTTTCAAATTTTGCGAAATTTTTAAAATGGATCAAAGATGATAAATACATGTACATAAAGCCGATAAAAGCAATTATGATGCGAAAATGAATCATAAATAATGAATTTAAACCCAATTATAAATCGGCAATGACTACCTTATCATTTGGCCACAAATCATACCCCGAGATGATGACAGATTAGCAATATCCATATTCGTTACAATTGCACATTCACTTACGTAGAAAATTACTGCTCATTAGAACCTGCGACAATATTTAATGTGCTGTTTAGGCATTTACAGCATTTAGTAATGTATAACAATTTGAGATTCAAGTTCACTGTTGCACGCAACTAGAGGAGAAACTAAACGAGAACCACATTGAATTCAAAATTAAGCAGACTGCAAAGAAGCAAATCAATTTGAGAATGCGAATTTTATTCAGACGCAGATAAGCGAAAATATTATAAATGAGAACAGTGCTGTGCAAATAGCGAGACGTCGGTGACATCCTCAACGTTAATTGTTACCATCGTATAAGCGACACAAATTAACGAACGGTGTTAATCTATCAAAAAACAAACCAAGACACATAAGTCAGAGAGAACACACACATATGAGATATCAGTAAATTGTCGATATTACAGTCCACTTACAATGTCATCAATTTTTAAGATGCTCCTGACAGTTTCTGACGCGAGCTGAATGGCGCTGGTGGACACCAACAACGGCTGGACAACGCTTTCCTCCAGAATATTAGTAATGGCGCCCTAAGTTATGGCAAAAAGGAAATGTGACAATGATACAGAATGCAAATTGGCTGATAAGGTAAAACTTCGATTATCCGCAGTGAGTCAGGACCACAGGTTTGGCGGATATTCGAATTTGAATAAAGGTATACACAAGCACATTTAGTACAAGCATACTTGGATTTTTTTTTTCAAATGGCTGTTTGTGTTGTTCCTAGAACATTCTGAGTGCTTGGAGATTTCGGGGTTTGGGGTTTCGGAGATTTAGATCACAAGTAATGAATTTGTATAATTAGTACCAAAATCAATAATTAAGTAACAATAAATTAAGTTCAGCAATAGAGTACTGTATTTCTGCAGACTTTAGAAATTTTATGAAATATTAATGCTACCAGAAACACCATAAGCGAATTCAAAAACAACAACTAGGGATTAAATGATAGGTTTTAGTCTTTATGTTGCCATACAAAAAATTAGAAACAAAAAAATTAAAGGAATGTAGTGACAACTTTTTCAAAAAAAAAAAAAAAAATTCTATTCATAAATTTGCTAACAATTTAGGAACGCTGCAGGCGTAATTTGTGCAAAAAAAAGTTCTGAAATGATGATTGGTAGTTTATTTTTAAAATTCAAGGTTCGTACCCAAATTCTTTAAATAATTTCCCTGACAAACCCATCAAATTTCATTGCCTTTCCCTGACATAAAAATAAATTTTGCCAGTTTCAAAAACTGAAAATCATTACCTACGAAGACATTGCTGCAGCTGTGCAAATGTCTGGACAATTCCATTTTTAGTGTTCAATTTAAACGTTGTTTCTTTTTTTGCAAGCCCATTAACTCTTGTGCAATGCATCTTCATCAAATGGGCAACTCATAAATTCCCCAACCCTCAAATGCAGCTCAGGCCAGTATTTCTATAATAAATTTACCTGAATTTTTAGCAAAAACGCCAATTTTCCCTGACAATTTTTCTCTTCCCTGACATTCCAGGTGGGTACGGACCCTGAAATTGCTTTTAAAAATAGTAAACTATCCCAATTTCCCTGGCATTTTCACGAATTTTGACGAATTCCCTGACATTCCTTGACTTTCCAGAAAGTGGGAATCCTGAGTGCCTTGTACGAGTGCACGCCATAAAATTTTACTTTTGCTTGTGAAAATGGTTTTCTTTTCAAAAAACAGCTTCCTGACTTGTGGACGGTTAAACGAGTGCCGGATAATCGAAGTTTCACTGTACTTAAAGGCGTAGACCCAAATAGTACCTTTCTGACGTTAATGCCAGCATTCTGTTCGCCTAGGACGTGTCGGTTGCGCAGCTCTGTGACGGTGACGATGGGGTTGAGGCCAGCGTTTTCGGCCAGGGTGGATGGGATGATTTCCAAGGCATCTGCGAAGGCGCGCACGCAATAAGCCTCCATGCCAGTCAAAGTGTGAGAATAATTAGCCAACTGAATGGCCAGCTCAATCTCGGGTGCTCCACCTCCCGCAATCAGAGCCCTGGAAAAAGGAACAAGAATTACTCTTTATAACTTAAAAGTTGTAAAGTTTTTAGTTTATTTATCACGAAGCCTATCTGACCTCTTTTTTACGAGGCATCGAATGACGCAAAGTGCATCGTGAATGGAGCGATCAGCCTCCTCTAAAACCAACTTGTTGGAGCCACGAATCAGGATGGTTACAGTTTTCCCTGGGTTGCTAACGCCGGTAATCTGAAAATTGCAACATTACTATATTAGTCAAAAAAGCTAGGTTTTCCATTCAATATTGTAAAATGTAAGACATGATTGCAAATTTTGTGTGGTACTCTGCAATAATCGATTGACTTAAAATATGTGAGTGCATGTTTCCTACGTGTACGCCTAATTAATACAGGCATACCCTGTTCGTAGGTTAGGTTTAGTTCCAGGGAAATCGATATAAAGTGAAGCATAGCCTTGCTACAGTTTTCAAGTACATCTATGTTCGAGTTTTCTCTTTTTTAGCTATTACAGGCAACATTGAATTAAAATAAACCAGGATATGATGCCGCAATTATTCGTCAATCAAAAATCACTGATAAAAGTCTGAAAATAAGTAGTCATGTTGCTGAACTAATGTATAAGCTGGATTTGGTATTTTGAAACTGACGTAAAACAGGGTTCCCACTCAAATCGATTTCCCTGACAACTTTTCAGTCACTTCCCTTACATTTTAAATGAAATTTCACCCAAAATTAATATATTAGACCACGAAGATATTACATGAATTAATTTCCAAGCTCTGAATCGAACTTTAACATGCCAAAGGCGAACTTTTTAGAAGATTTAAATCACAAGTAATCAATTCTTATTAGTGAAATTAATAGTCAAGAAATATTTATTTTAACAATACAGTACTTTATTTCTGTGGACTTTAGAAATTTTAAGAAATATTAATAATACCAGATACGCTGTAGGCGATCTTTTTAAAAAACTAGAGTAGGTATTAAATGATAGGTTTTAGTCTATGTTGCCATAAAAAAATTTTGTTTAGTAATGGTAATAACTTAGGATCGCCAAAGACAACATTTTTGGAAACAATATCTCCAATGTACAATATCTATGAAATTTATTGAGAATTAATAATTATGGGAATGCCATGACAGCTTTTTTTTTTTAAAAAATTAGACCAGGTATAACAGATTTAACCCACAATTCTATTCATAAACTTGTTAGAACTCAAATGATGAATTTTAGCCAACACTGGCAATAAAGCTTAAGCTGTCGTGCTTAAGCTTAATGTGTTGGGAAGTCTAGTAAAATTCGGCTAAATGTCAGTAAGTTTCGATGTCCAGACAATCCCGTATACTTGTCCAAAAGCTCTCAGCTCTTTGAGTGGTGTATAAACTATCTCAATTTCCCTGACTATTTTCACGAATTTGGAAGAATTCCCTGACACTTTTTTATTTCCCTGACATTCCCAGAAAGTTGGTACCCAGTACAAGCACGATATGCCTGTAGTCGCCACGCTTTACACATCTTCAACGTTTAAGTTTGCAACTTTTCAGTAAATACCTTAACATATTTCTTATTGCCGGTAGTTATTTCTTTCGCCATTTCTGCAGAACCAAGTGCCTCTGGAAGGAAATGGTCGACACTGGCCACGGGACGGCAGCCCAGGCTCTACAGGGAGAAACAAATGCTACAGAAACGACCAGGGAATTTCATGCAGGCTGTCAAGCAGTTCGGAGGTCAAATTATATAGGAAGTATAGGAAAAAGGAAAAAAAATATAGCAGGCATATAGAAATTTTTTCTAAAAAAAATCAGAAAATTACTACAGTTTAGAGCGTTTAATACTTTTTAATTGTAATTGCTCTGATTTTTTTTTCTCCAAATTTTCACCAAATATTTCAAAAAAAAAAAAAATTTCATGAACTAAATAATCAGTGGTTCTTAAGCTTTTAGAAATGGCAGACTTTTGCGACCCATCTACAATAGTGTTTCAATTGAGAACGCCATAGACAATTTTTATTATACAACAACTAGAAAATCTAGTGTAAATATTAACATTTAAGAGAATGCCACAGGCGAAATTTAAGAAAACCCTTAGGCATAATGCATTTTTAAAAACATTCTTAGGAATATTAATATTCAAGAGAATGCTTTTAAATAGCACTTTTTACAAAAACAAGGCTACGAATGATGAATTTCATATTTTTTTTCTAAAAAAATTGTATGTGTATAAATACTAACATTTAAGAGAACGCCGTAGGCGAAGTTTTTTTTTTTTTTAAAACTGTCCATAATGCATTTTAAGACATTTTTAGAAATATTAATAATCAACAGAATGCCGTAGGCAATTTTTTTAAACAAAACACCAGAAATGATAGATTTAACATTCATTTAGGTGCATCACAGGTGAAATTTTTAGAAAAACCAGATCTCAGATGATGAATTTTAGCCAGTATCTGCTATATTTTTCCTTGCCACAGCAGTTTGCAGTAAAATATAGGACTATATAGGAATACCTCAAAAATATAGGAAATATACGAATCACTTGACAGCCTGTTGGAATGTAGTGTTCAAAAATTCCATGTTGTACCACCCACCTTGCACACAAATTCGACGTCCTCTCTTTCCACGTCCTTCACCACCATTATCTTCATTTTGGCCAAGAAATGCAGTGCAAGGTCATTGACTGCGTCTCTGAAATTGAAATACGACAATGGTTTGAACGTGTTGTGGTTGTGCGTAAGTTTAATCTTCAATATATTTCACCCCAATCCTACCTCAGAATGGATTTCTGAATGAGCAACACATTGCAGCCAGCCTTCTTGATCTGTTTGACCAGATTGAGTATGTATGCTCTCTCCTCTCTGAGCACGCGATCCATTTGTGAATAATCGGAAACAACAACGTTGTTCTCCATCTGAAAACGACAGTTCACGCTTTTATAACTACTGGTAATGTGGTCAAGCACAGCGCCTTAAATAATGAACTTGTGATAAACTAAGGCAAATTACATCGGTTTTGGGTGGAGAAAGGCAGAACTGAATCAGACCAATTTTTGCCTTCTCGATGATAGAGGGACCACCCATTCCTGCAGATTTCTGGGTGAAAACTAAGCCCTCAATCAGTTCGGTATCTTCGACAGTGCCGCTATAAAAGGGTTAAAATTAGTCTCATCAAATGAAGCCTTTGCAGGGTTCATACCAAAATTTGCAACTCAATTACCCTGACTTATCAAATAAAAAATATCACATGTAAGTAAAATTAACTTTGTTTTCCACACTTTGCCCATTAAAGTACACGTACCTAATATTTTAAAATTTTTCCACATGCATATATATGATTTATTTCACAATTTTAATGAAACATTTTTGAAAAAGAAATTTGATTTTCTTCCGCCGCGACCTGGCGTACATTTTAGAATTGAGAACGCCGTAGGCAAAATTTGTACAAAAACTAAACCACAAAAAAGTTCTAAAAAAATCATGTGGGTGTTAATATTACCATGAGAGCAATGCCTGCAAATTAACATTTAAGTGAACGCCATATGCGAAATTTGTAAAAAAATTTAGACCCTTTTTTGTTTTAAAAAAACCAGACCAGAAATAACAGATATAATATAAGCAGACCAAATTTTTAGAAAAATCAGATCTTAAATGATGACTTTTAGACAGTACTTGCTATATTTCTCTTTGCCTTGGCAATTTGCAGTAAAATATACGAACACTTGGCAAACTGTTTCCTTGACCAACCCAAGAAATTGTCCCTCGATTTCAAAAAAATTTCTACGATGGATTTCAGTGCGTTTCTTTAAAAGGGAACGCCATAGGCAAAAATTTTGAAAAAAAAAATGGAAATAACGATTTGAAGGTGTAATTTATAAGGTGTTTTTAACACAAACGAATTGAAAATTAACAAATTTCAGTCACAAAATTGAAATTAAATTTTGGCTGATAGTTTTCCCCGACTCCCACCTGACTTTCCCTAACTTTTGGGCAAAATGTCCACACTTCATTTCGCTGACCACATTTCATTTCCCCGAGTTACCCTAACGGTATGAACCCTGCTTTATTGTCTTGAGTGATTTTCAAACTGAATTTTACCCCAGCATTTGAATGGACTTGATATCCCTAAGATCCACATTGGTGTCCTTGGTCGGGTCGATCACCTTGAGGACAGCATCGACTGCAATGGGAGCTAATTGGCTCGATTGTTGAGAAACAACCTGAGAAGGAACATATTGGTCAATGCGGGGTAACATGAGAGTGTCATTTTTAAATAACAAGTTGCCCACCTTAGAATTTAGGGCAGTTGAGGCGCTTTTCAGCAGTGTTTCCCTGTCATTGAGGTCCAAAGGTATGGACAGTTTGTTAAGGATTTCGGTGGCTTTCACAGCTGCCTTTTGGAAGGATTCAGAGATGATCGTTGGGTGGATGCCTATGAGAAACCACAAAATTCGTTTAGGGAATTTACAACGACTAAACTATGCATCTTTGATCAACAAGTTGCTACCTTTTGCCAACAATCGCTGAGAAGCGTCAAGTAGACTGCCAGCGATGATAACCACAGTCGTCGTACCATCACCAGCTTCAATGTCTTGTGCCTTGGAAAGTTCCACCAACTAAACATTGGGATGAGACGACTATCATTGTATGGAATATGGAGCTGTGCCTAGCAAAATAAAAAACCGAAACAACAAACGTACCATTTTGGCTGCTGGGTGCATGACTTTCATCTCCTTCAGAATGGTGGCCCCGTCGTTCGTAATGGTGACATCTCCATTGGAAGCTTGGATCTGATGTTAAAATCAACAAAACTCCATTTCTTAGTGTTACACATTTCAGAAAATTTCACTACCTTCTTAAAATGGACAATTATCGGTGTACTCTATTAAGTTGCCAGGCTGTCAAGCAGTACGGATGTAGAATAATATAGGGGATACAGGAATAAGGAAAAAATATATAGGAAGAATACAGGATTTTTTTCTGATTAAATCAGCAAATTACTGCATGTTTTTCACACATTCTTACATGCAAATATCAGATTTTTGCTCGCATTTCTTCCTATGCAAATAGTTGATTTTATTTCAAAATTTTCATAAAATATTTCAGAAAAAATATTCTCTTAACAAAAACTTTCTTACAAAAACTAGAAAAAACTATTGAAAATAATAACATTGAAGAGAACGCCGTAGGTGAAATTAAAAAAAAAACTTCAACCATAATGCATTTTTAAAAACACGTTGTAGGCAATTTTTTTTAAAAAAAATAGTGCTGTTTACAAAAGCTAGGCCACAAATGATGGTTTTCAGATTTCTTTTATAAAAAGAATTAAAAACAAAGACAACAACAAACTAGCCATAATGCATTTTTAAGACATTCTTTGAAATATTAATAATCAACAGAATGTCGAAGACAATTTTTTGTAACAAAACCAGAAATGAAAGATTTAACATTACTTTTGGCGCGCTGCAGGCGAAATTTTTAGAAAAACCAGATCTCAGATGATGACTTTTAGCCATAATCTACCATATTTTTCTTTGCCACAGCAGTTTGCAGTAAAATATCGGAATTTTTCTAAAAATACAGTACTACAGTATATAGGAATCACTTGACAGCCTGAGTTACAGTGTCAAATTATGATTTGGGTTTAAATTGATCAGCACATTTTGGAACTTTCTAACGTTGATATGGTCAAAACATTTCAAAAATTCGATGCAAAGTGCATGCTGCTTTCTTGTGATGCAGTAATCTCAGACGAAGTGGAGAAGAT
Source organism: Kryphioiulus occultus (assembly GCA_034687865.1). Taxonomy (NCBI): domain Eukaryota; kingdom Metazoa; phylum Arthropoda; class Diplopoda; order Julida; family Julidae; genus Kryphioiulus; species Kryphioiulus occultus. The sequence goes on along the minus strand of JAQGAF010005806.1, from coordinate 2,972 downwards.
GCGACTTCATCAGTGACACATCATGAAAACATCTATCATCACTGAAAACTGCACACAATGATCAGCAACAATTTTTAATAATTAGAAAACAACAAATGTTGCGAAGCCATGAAAATAGTGCTTCTCTACACACGTATAGTCGCTCGATTTAGCAGATTATAACTGCTTGATACCTACCATTTTATCCATGCCCCTGGGTCCCAAGCTGGTCCTGATTGCGTCAGCAACAGCTACAAAGAAAAATTACACAATTTTAAGTTTACAACGGACTTAAAGATGTTTAATAAACCGCACTTTTATTGCAGTCGCAGGTTTCTCAGACGAAGTGGAGAAAAATGTGGGGTCATCAATGACACATTATGAGCTCCATTGATCATCACATGAAACTAGCCTACACCAGTCTGTTCCTAAAAACAACGATTTCAACCGAAAGCGAGGCAAGAAGTTCGTATCGAATGCTTGGAAACGTTAAGTGGGGTCGCAAATATGTATTATCACGGAGAACTAATAATACTGCTATTATATTAATCAAAGGAAAAGTGAAATTGCCATCTCATGCACGTGCTCGTACAATAACTAAGCCTAACATACCCTTTGCGGCTGTCATGTTGCTATACCGGATTTGAGATGGCTTCTCCTTGTCCTTGTAGCCGCCTGCTTTGTTGCTGCTTTGGGGACGCATTATTCTGATGTTCGTGCTAAAATTTTCGTCGAAATATCTTGTAAAATGACTATTTCTTGCTCACAAAACTGGCAACAATCGGCATAGAAATCACCAAGGAATAATCACTCCCTACGCAACACTGCGGCAACAGTGCTGTCGTTCAACGCGTGCTCATTTTTATCCCCATTATGGCAATTACGAAAACAATGGCGCTAAAAAAAATATTTACAAACTGAAACGTACAGTACATGTTAGTATTAGGGATTATGATACATGTAACAGAAATAATGGCATTATAGTGTATTTTTTTGATAATACACTAAATACAGTATTGAGGGATTTATTTCGGAAGAACTACATGCAGATTATAAATTAACGTACATCGGATTTATCTGGACTTTTCTTACACATGTATGTAAACGAATTTAAATTTTATTTCTGGCTGTATGTAAACATGGTAATTTTTTTATGAAAAAATAGACAACGTACAATGAAATAATTTAAGAGCCGAAGTTTTTGGAATCACAAGATCACAAATGAAGAATTTTACACCCATTTACACATTTCTAACAACAATTTATTTTAGAATATTAATAGTTAAAGCAAGTTAAAAAAAATGCTGGAAAAATGGACTTTTGAGTTAAATTTCAAGATTAATAGTGGATTTTAGGTGTCCGGAAATCCCGAAATGTTTTTCAGAAATATTTATAACTGATGGCATTTTTTTCTGAAACACTCAATCACAAATGATAAATTTTACACCCGTTTTTAACAAACAACTTATTTCAGAATAAAAAATTAATGCATATTTTGCCATAGGCAAATTAAATAAATACTGAAAATAATGGATTTCAGGTTTTGAGTTAACTTTCAAAATTAATAATGGATTTTAGGGATTTTGAAGTACCTAAAAGTTTTTCAGAAATTTTAATTACTGATGACATTTTTCTCCACCACTCGATCAGAAATGATGGATTTTACGCGCATTTCTACCTGTTATGATGGCATTTTTTTTCTGAAACCCTCAATTACGAATGATTCCAGAATATTAAAAATGAATGCAATTTTGCTAATGGCAAATTAAAAAACTACTGGAAATAATGGCCTTTAAGTTTTGAGTTAACTTTCAAAATTAATAATGGATTGTAAAAGTTCTGAAGTACCTAAACGTTTTTCAGAAATATTAATTACTGATGACATTTTTTCTGATACACTCAAATGATTTCAGAATATTAAAAATTAACGCAATTTTGCCATAGGCAAATTAAAAAATCTACTGAAAATAATGGATTTCAGGCTTTGAGTTAACTTTCAAAATTAATAATAGATTTTAGGTGTTCTGAAGTCCCTAAAAGCTTTTCAGAAATATTAATAACTGGTAAGAGTTTCAGAAAATTATTTCATTATATATTATTATATTATTTCGTTCAAGCATTAACTGGTGGCATTTTTTTCTGATACACTCAATGTAAAATTATAGATTTTACACACATCTTGTAACCAACAATTGATTTCAGAATATTAATAATTAATTAAAGAAATTTGCCATATGCAAGTTAAAAAAAACTGCTGGAAAAAATGGGTTAATTTTCAAGATTAAAAATCAACCATCAGGAATGAATTTTAATGGATCATAAACAAATTTGTTAATAAAAATTTAGGCGCGAAACACGCGGACTTTTTAGAAAACTACATCACAAATGATGAGTTTAGCCAATAATTCTATAAAAAATTGGTAGTATTTGTGCTCAACTCCCTCCCCTTCAAAATTCGCTTTTTAATTTTTTTTTTAAATTTAAGTAAATGAAAGTTGCTAAATTATGTTCTGCATAATTTGTTAATTACATGAACATGTGTATGTTCCTGTATATGATAGAATGACCGATTGAAATTACAGGATGAATAAAACCAGTACAACATAATGTATGCTGCTTAATTTTATAAAGTTCAAATTCGCATTATCATTGCAATAACCGAGTTCATTACAGAATTGTGATCATCGTTACAGAGTACATATATAACCATACAATAAGTGTGATTTTTTCTGCCACTAACAAAACATATGGTATATTCTGCCTCCATGTAAGTTATTTAGTCACTTTGAAAAATTGAAATGAGGCGATATTAACAAGGGCGCTTGTGAAATCTCCGCTGGAAAAAGTCATGTACAACTCATGTATCCCAGTAGGAAAGAATTTAATAAATTGATGAATATAAACCCAGTTTTCAATTCCACCGGTATCTCCAGTAAGCAATATTACAAACGGCTCATTGTTTGGATCATCCAAATGGAGGTTTATGCTTCCAA
>JAQGAF010005805.1:0-11380 GCA_034687865.1 Kryphioiulus occultus | reverse complement strand
AACACACACAGAGACTTACAGCCAGAGAGACACACATTCAAACAAAAAGACACAAAAACAGCCAACAGACAGACACATAGGCACAGAGATCCAGACATGCACAGACACACACAGTGACATACGGCCAGAGATACAGACAGAGCGTAGATAACTGTCTTGAAGCGTTGGCCAAAAACTGACAGCTACAGTATAAAATGGTCATCTTTTTTCCCTACACAATTGTATATACAGGGTGTCTAGATATTTCGTACTCTACATAGATTCACAGTTAAAAGTGCAGATAAATAAGTAAATACATGAAGTTTTTTTAGGCATGAATAAGTTGTCGAAATAAGCCTTCCAAGTGCATCTGCATTGAATTGAATCGAAGCAACTGTAATAGCAACGATGTGCAACGATTTCATGAATTTTTTTACGGCCATACTGTTAGAGTTACCGCGATCAGGTTTCGTGATTTCAAACAAGCATATCCTAAAGCTTTCTTTGGAATTTTCTGGCGGCGAAATGCTTCCGCACTCCGCCGCTAGAGGGCGCTGAGTTGAGATATGCCACGTTACGACTCAGGGCCTTCTAGTGGCGGAAAGTGGAAACACTTCACCGCTGGAAAATTCCAAACGAAACTTTAAGATATGTTGGTTTGGTATCATCTAACTTGATCATCGTATCTGTAATAGTATAGCCGCAAAAAATTCACGAAACCGCTGCAACACTTTCTGAAGATGACATCTTATAGCTCAGCGCCCTCCTGCGTTAGAAGCTGGCAACATTTCACCTCCAAAAAATTCCAAGCAAAACTTCGAGATATGCTTGTTTGATATCACCAAGCTCGATCGCTGTACCTATAATAATACGACCGCAAAAAATTCACGAAATCGTCATAATCATTTACAGACACCCTGTACATGGCAGTGATTTGCTAATGAAAATTTAAAGACAGTGTTGTCAACCATGGAACCATGCCAAATGATAGGGGTGCCTAAGAAGGAAGAGCAGTGAAATGAGAAAATATCACTATGGCAGCTTATCACCTGATTTACATTAAGAAAATTAAAGGAATTAAAACTGCTAAGCACTGAAGCATCATCTTCTTTCTGGAAATGTTAGGATGGATTTGGCTCAATATAATGCAATTAGCAGTACCGGCATTGTAATCCCAACAGTCAATAGGTTTTGCCTTCATGAAAAAAGTGCATGAATTGGAAAAATAAAAAAAACATACGTTGAGACAGCCTAAGTCAAACTTGACAAAGGCGTGCAAGTACATGATTAACGTTGAACTGGAGATAACAATGCACCAAGAGCAAGAAGAAAAAATATCAGGAAAAATAACACAATGTGCTCATTTCCAAATCCAGTTAGCGGATTTGAGCAGATATGTGTTATTTAGCAACGCCCACCATGATTTTAAGTTTTAATCAATTTTCCTTACAATCAGAGACGCTTCTTCTGAAACAATGGATTTCTGCCATGAAAAATTGAAGCTCGAGAAAGCTATTCACAGGCACACAAAACGGTAATTAAAATAATAATTTAGACAAGTCCTATGCTGACAAGACGAAGCCAATTTTATGGCAAACTAATGCAGTACAATGCAAATTGTTGTAATAAAACAGTCGCTTTTGTGCATGTATGTGACCATCCAAAAAGAAATCAAGTCATGCACTTGTGTCGAATTTGATGTCATAAAATTAAGCCAAGAAGCCTGGATCCATCCCATAATAAGCTTAACACAAACAAACCAATATCATAAACTCTTTGTTTTCACTTAAAAAACTTATTTCGTGATCTCATCATTAACACAGTATATGATTTCACCAATTTTGTTTTGTGAAGTGCCTACTGGCAAACTAATTGCCAGCACAAGAACCCATTTTGACAAACAGATCTAAATCATGGGGCTATGTAGCCATGAAAATATCGATTCAGTTAACTTTCTAAAATTTATTTGTACCCAAAATATTAGCTTGCAGACCTCTTTTGCATATTGTCAAGCATAACAGCACAGAATTTACTAATAGCATGAAGTATGCAGTAAGTTTATACATCATATGAAAATCATATTTTGCTCATAATCACCAAGATCTGATTTAATTTTCTGGTGAATATTCAATGCAACCAATGAATGCAAATTCGATTTGTTTGGATGAGGTAAAGTATGAAAATGCCATCATAAACCTCTCAATCAGCCTATCACTATGTTGCAAAAATGTCTCAGTATTCCAGTGTGGCCTGCAGCATTTTTTTAAATATAGTAAATAACATACTCCATAACAACAAACGTAATTTCAAAATCTACATTACAACATTTTTCCATTAGGAAGCTAAAAGCAGAAACGCTGAACTGATATTAGAGCTACAATACATGTACACGTCAGCTATAGTATGCCAAACAGTTTTAATACATGTATGTTTATTAGAAATGGAAGGCGTTTTTTGAAACAACAGTATTTGCAAAATATATTATCAAGATCAAGTTCCAGTGAAAAAATTCATAGCCTGAATTCTGTTCTTGCCCCATTCCGATACAATCTGAATTTCCATGACCAATTTGGAATTAAAAATAGAAATAATGGACATCGTTATACACGTACATTGTGATGAAAACAGTTTACCAATTTTCGATGCTTGTCTCATTTGCACATTCAAAATTACAAAAATCCTTACAGTTGAGATGAGTGGGAACGGTGCCATCAACAACAAAGGATATTAAAAAAACACCGCATTGTAAACGTACTCTATATTTGCCATAATTTCTCCAGAACTTTCACGAATTAATCATCATCATATCGTGCTACCTTGCCATCGTAGTTAGTGAGCTTTTTCATGAATTTGCTATTAACATTTCCTATAGTATCGATGCACCTCAAAACACAGTACAGAGGAACCTGTCTAAACCAATATACATCGCATATAATACACTGGTCCATAGTCAGACTGCCACCTGACATTAGTTTAGAGAGATTATTACATTAGACAACACTTGTCTAGACAGGTACAGTAGTGCAAGCATACATTGGTGCCTATGAACAGAAAGACTGATGTCAGAACTATGAGGTCAGAAAAGCTACACAACCTGACAGCAACTTTACATTAGTTTAGAGAGGTTATTACATTAGACCGCACTTGTCTAGACAGGTCCGTGTATATTGGTAGACTACACGTATGAACAGAAAGAATGTAATGTCCGAAAAATTTCAGAAAAAGCTATATAAAATCTACACATTGCCCCAAGCAGACGATGATAAACAGAGTATCAACATGACTTCTGCAATTCCAACAAGCTAAAGCACATTTATTTTTCCTAAATATTAGTCAGAACCGAAATAGCTACCCCGTGATAAATAAACGTAGTGGCAAACAGGTAAATTCATGGTCTGTAATTGAGTGAAACAAACATCATTCCAAACGAGGGGTCACAATGATGGTTCCCCAGAGAGACTTTGTCAAGCAATGGATCGCAACTGCAATTTGCGAAAAACTTCAGAAAAACTACAAGAATTTCAGTTGTTGGGCGAGGCTGGACTCCCAACAGGGAACAGTTGGACGTGGCCATATCAGTGGACCCTGAACTGGTAATGAGGGGGGGTCCATCATTCAACTCTCATCTTCGTCAGTTGAGCCAAAAACAATGAGGGTTACGTGCGTATTAAACATGAATTTTTATTGCTGGTAGCAAAATCCTCCCCTTTCGCATTTCATCTTCATTGCAACTACCAAACGCCGATTTATGTGAGCAGGTGGGTCCAATTCAGACGCCCTTATCTAGGGGAATGTTTGCCTGACCCTAACAACCCTCAATTACTCAGACCATGCGAAGGTTGCCCTGATGAATGAGTGACCTCACCAACAAACCTGCCTTCCGAATACACAAGAAGAACGGTTACCTCGCAAAGGACAATCGAAGTTTATTGGTAAACCGAAGTAATAAACTCTGGTTCGAATTAGGCAACAAACAACAGGTGTAAGTAACATTGCCAAACACTATCAGTCCAAGCCCTACCTGTTTCAAGAAGTTAGGGGCATGGCACCTGAACGAGTTTATTGGCAGAACGAGAGAATTATTGCCAATAAGGGTACCAACACCTGCTTCTGATAATGGTAGATTTATGGCGAAAACTGCGAGTTATAGCTACCATGGCGCCTCAACAATTTCAGCTGTGTAAACAAACTAATTCCTCTGACATATTTCGTCAATGTCGAATACCAGAATCGCATGTGGACAATTGGTATACTGTACAATGTTTCACGTTGTTTTCACATCCAAGTACAAGTATCTGATTTTGTCACATCCAATCATTTTAATTTTTCAAATTTTTTCATGTGCAAATATGATGTCTTCACATTTCTCATCTAATATTTCTGAAGAAACTTCGCATTTTCTTGTGTCATTAGAAATTTTACAAAAACTAGACCACAAATGATGTGTTGCAGCTTGCTTTTCTGAAACAAATTGTACGGGGTTAAAGCCATAATACATTTTTATGACATTCTAAGCAATATTGATATTTAACAGACCAAAAATGATGTATTTCAGCTTGCTTTTCTAATAAGAATATCTGAGAGGACGCTGTAGGCAATTTTTGTTAACAGAAATTCAAGTGGATCACAAATGGATTTTAAGTCAATTTTTGTGAAAAGTAATTTTAGCCATAATGCATTTTTATGACATTCTTAGTAATATTGTGTTTTAACCAAAAGCAGTAGGCAATTTTGAAAAAAAAATGAAAAACATTATCGAATTTTAAAGCCCTTTTTTTAATTAGGGACTCAATCGAGAGACTATTGATTCATGGTCTCCTGAATGGAGGGAAATGTTATGCTGAGATTCATTTGTCATAAAATATTTTTCTTATTTTTCACAAATTTCTTACGAGTGTAGAACAGCTTACACATCAGTGTATAAACATGTATCTACGTTGTATGTTCCCAGCCACTGGAATTTTAGAGAATTGCTCAAAAATAACTTGAATAAGAAGTTTAATAACAAATGATTCATACTTTTGTATGCAGATTTTCATTAAATAAACTCAAGTTTCCCTGATGTCTCCAGTGGAATAACAAAGAAGTTAAGTGAAAGTTGAGCATCTCAAGTCCATGGTAGTCCCCAGCCAATGGAATTTCAGACAATTTCACGAGATAACTTGTTGGAGAAGATAAGATTCAAAATTTTGCATGCAGCTACTGTAAGTTCTCATTAAACAACCTGGTCAACACAACAGTAAGAGGTTCTGGGACTGCTCAAAGGACGTCCATCATCTTTTAATAAATGGGGTTTCTTAGCCCACAGCGCAAATTGCTTCTTAAATTTAAATAATGATTTTTGCCGGAGCTCACCAATCACAATGTTAGCAGGGGAAGTGCGTCGTCGTAAAATGTGAGACTATAACCGACACTAAAAAATTACAAAAAATGTGCCAGGCTGATTCATGTGGACAATAATGGCCCATAAAACGGCGAACAGCTTCATTAGGCGAATGCCTGCACCTAGTTTATAAGCCTTCGCTAATATTAAATTGTCAACAAGGGTGGGCTTAGACTATAGAAAGCGGAGAAAAAAAATGAATAAATTTGCGGTGGAATGGAAATTCCTGAGTATAACCATAGCTTAATTCCTCCTAAGAACAGCCAAGAAATTATGCTTTCAACGACGCACGTTGATAATGAAACTAGCACGATGGATTACCTTAAAGAGTATCCAGCTCGTTTTGCGGTATACGAACTAAATGTATACCAAAATTAGGTAAAATAAGATTATTTGATGTAAAATTTGAAGTTTATTGAGGTTATTTGAGATAAATTTTGAAGTTATTCGAGGTAATAGTTGAGGTTATTTGAGGTAATACAATGTAGTTTAGGATATTTGATGCAAAAATTGAGGTTATTTGTGGTAATGGTTAAAGTTTTTTGAGGTAATAGTTGAGGTTTTTAGATGCAGTAGTTGAGGTTATTTGAGGTCATACAATGTAGTTTAGGATATTTGATGCGAAAATTGAGGTTATTTGTGGAAATGGTTAATGTTTTTTGAGGTAATAGTTGAGGTTTTTAGATGCAATAGTTGAGGTTATTTGAGGTAATAGTTGAAATTTGAGGTAACAGTTGAGGTTATTGAATGAAATAGTTGAGTTTGTTTAATGAAATAGTTTTGGTAGTTTGGTGTACAATTTGAGGATGTTTAAGGTAATGGTTGAAGTTATTTAATATTAAAATTGGGGTCATTTGAGGTAATGGTTGAAGTTATTTGAGGTAATAGTTGGGGTTATTAGATGCAATAGTTGAGGTTATTTGAGGTAATAGTTGAGATTTGAGGTAACAGTTTAGGTTATTAGATAAGGTTATTGTAAGAAATATTTGAGGTAGTTTGAAGTAAAAGTTGAGGTTGTTTAAAGTAAAAGTTGAGGTTGTTTAAGGTAATAGTTTGAAGTTATTTTATATTAAAATTGAGGTCACTTGAGGTAATAGCTGAGGTTATTTGACGTAAAATTTGAGGTTATTTGAGGTACTTCTTGATGTTATTTTACGTAAAATTTATGGTTATTTGAGGCATTAATTGAAGTTAATTATGTACCATATGACTATTTTATTTGAATTAAGGCAACTTGAAGTAATATTTGAGGTTATTTTAGGTAGTTGAGGTAATATTCGTGTTTGTAATTATTATCAGCAACAACCTGGCTAAATGTTACTGTATACCCTCTCTGAACTAATGTCAGGTGCCAGTCCCGACATGAAACGCATGTTAAACCTAATGAACCTCCACAACCTGATACTATCATTTTTGCATTGGGTTTCATTGGTCCCACAACTTTCACAAACTAAATAGAAAGTATAAGAAAATTCAGATTTAACAAAATAACTCAAGCTCCATTAATATAAATGGAGTCATGGATGTAATTTTCGTGATTTTCAGATCACCCTCACCCCTAGTTTCAACTAGTGCTATGCGATCATATTACCGATCATTTACGAAATGGCCAGCAATTATCTTTCATGTACTTTGCGTCATAAAACGCTCAATACCCTGATCCTAAATCCGTTTACTGCATAAGCCAAAGCCATGCAAACAATGGTCGCAAATTGGGCATATTATATCGCGATATAATGCAGTAAGGTTTCGTTTTTGAAATTCCGGAGGGCTACGAACAATCTGAATATTTATTAAGGGCACTTAAAACCAGATATCATAAATGGACGACGTAATGTGAGCATCACTGATAAACAATTCTCCACCGACCAACTAATGTTAAATCACCTAAAGTAAAATTTGAGACAAAACTGGTCAACAAACCCAAAACTGTAAGGCTCAGAGCGATAATCCAACTATTATCCAAACATTATCACGAAGAAAAATGAACTGAATTTCGCGATAAAAATATTAGCGATTTCTGAAACAAACGTATAAAGTATTCGTTCATATTTTTCGTCACTAAGTTTTGAAAATAGCAGTGCTGGTTTAATATCAGTGTTAGTTCAATAGCATAACCAGCAGTATTTCTAAAGGATAAGGTGAAATTGGTGGTTTCCTGAAATTAATCAGCTGGAACCATAGTGCTAGGACCTGACTTTCAAAAACAGATAAGGAATTGTAAATGCCATAATCTCTGAATTAAAAGCCCTATATCAGTTTTAATTTACGTACTAATTGAGATGAAACGAGTGGAGGGCAAAGTATCAGCCATAAGTGTCAAAGCCAAACTCTTATCTTAAATTTCGCTCGCAGCCCATTGTTCTTCAACATGTAAATGATTCAAATGAAAGTATCATTTTACCAACGTTTCAGCAGAGGATATTCAGTATAACGTAAACAAACAAAGCAAATGTAATTATTAATATCTACAGAATCTATTTTTAGAACTTGTTGTCATGATGTTTAAGTGTTTAATCCTGTGCATGAAAACGGATGCAAGAAAACTAACTCCAATCTTCTGTATTTGATGTAACAGTTGAGGTTATTTGATGTAAAAATTTGAAGTTTTTATTTGAGGTAATAGTTGAGGTTATTTGATGTAAAAGTTGAGGTTATCTGAGGTAATAGGTGAGGTTATTTGATGCAATAGTTGAGGTTATTTGAGTTAATATACGAGGTTATTTGAGTTAACATATTTGAATATTTGAGGTAATAATTGAGGTTATTTGATGTTTAAAAATTGAGGTTATTTCAGGTAATTGTTGAGGTTATTTGATGTAAAATTTGAAATTATTTGACGTGTAAATATACGAGGTAATAGTTGAGATTATTTCATGTAATAGTTGAGGTTATTTGAGTTAATCTATGAGGTTATTTGAGTTATTTTGAGGTCCATGAGGTTATTGAGGTTATATGAGGCATATGAGAATATTTGAGGTAATAGTTGAGGTTATTTGAGGCAAAAGTTGAGATCATTTGATGTTAAAATTCGAGGTTATTACATGTAAAATTTGACTTACTGCATCAGTTTCGCGAATTTTGTGCGGTCGTATAATAATACGAGTAATCATATCGAACAAGCATCTCTCCAAGTTTTGTTTGGAATTTTCTGGAAGTGAAATGCTGCCAACTTCTGCCGCTGGAGGGCGCGGAGTTGCAAAATGTCATCTTCAGACAGCGATGCAGCGGTTTCGTAATTTTTTTGCGTCCATACTATTACAGATGCGATGACCGAGTTTGATGATACCAAACATGAATATCTTAAAGCTTTGCTTGAATTTTTGCTGAGGTGAAAGGTTTCCGCATTCCGCCGCTAGAGGGCGCTGAGTTGATATATGGCACCTTTGCACTCAGCGCCCTCTAGCGGCGGAAGGCGGAAACATTTCACCGCCGTAAAATTCCGAAGAAAACCTTTTGAAATGCTTGTTCGATAGCACCAAACTCGGTCACCATATCTCTACAAATTAAGCTGCAAAAAATTCATGAAATCGATGCAATCATTTACTGACACCCTGTAGAATTAGTGTACTCAATGGATTTTATGCTTATGAAGCTTCCGTTTTACATTCGCTAAATATGATTAATTTATAAGTAAGCAACGTGAAAATTAACGGTAGCAGGGTACTTTATCGTGATTCTTAAGTTAATGCAGCAAGAATGTAATATTTCCTGCTACACATATAATAATTGTTACTCTAGAGTCTACAAAAACTGCTGGAAAATTAATTTAAAAAAGTTAAGAATACCATTCGTCTCACGTAAATCTGCCGCAAATAAATATCGTTGAGCTGGGATTTAAGTTGTTTCTGGTTTACACCGACAATGAATCCGAAAAGATTCCTCATAATGTTCTTGGTAATAATTATAATACAACTAAAGAGGATTACTCGAGCATGCTTATGTACTGCCTTCCAATTTCTTCGTTTTATAAGGTGCATATGCAAATGAAATTTTCTGGGTTAATTACATTAGCAACCAGCAACGACCACAGCTTAAGTGCGTCTATATATGCTACCTTAAGTGATGTGAATTTTAAACCAAGTGTTGTGGATAAAACAGCAGCATCAAATATTTCACATAGTCACTACACCATGCACATTTAACTTAACATAACCGGGTAGGATAAAAAGTTTGGTAAGATAGAAAAAATTTAAGTTCAAACATCGTCTCCTATACCCATCTTTCCATCAATTTGATCAGAAATAATTATTCAGTACAAGCTAATAGTTAGTCAGAAAAGGTAAACACGAATGAAGTAAGATTTGATAAGTTAATACATCGTCACCTATATGGTCATTTTTTGATCGTTTTGATCACAGACAATTATTTGTTTACAGCTAACGAACTCAAATATAAAGGTTTTATTAAGTTCATATATCGTCTCCTATGGGCATGTTTTATGATCATTTTGTCAGAAACATTTGTTTTCAGATAATGAATAGTGAGTTAATACGAAAGAAGACATGAATAATTTGTTATGTTAATACATCGTCTATGGTCATCTTTTCGATCATCTAATAGTTAGTAAGAAATGGTTGTTATAATAAGGAAAAAGTTAGACATACAATTCCTAACTCTTTAATCGTCCCATATGTCCCTTTCTTTTTGATTATTTTTATCAGAAACAATCGTTCGTTTTAAAGCAATTGCACTAAACCCTTACAAAAATATTTAAGTGTATTTATATAAGTGTGATCATGTGAAAAATATACCTATCCTAGATTTCAGAGGGATACATACCAAACAGTGTACAACATTTTGGAAACCTATTATAAACCCATGAAACACATTGAATATAAAGGAAACATTCCAACAACCAATAATGAAACAAGGTTTACGTTTGTATACCAATAATACACCATAAACATACCTTGATACCTACTGGATAAGAGAAATTAAGTAAAAGAAATACATGTAACATCTCCTAAGGCTATCTTTTTGATCACTTTGATCAGAAACAAATAATTGTTCGTCTTTAACAACAACACCTAATTGTCATTCAGAAATACAGTAAAAAGAAATAAGAAAACGTAAGAAAAGTATAGTCCATCAACTCTTCTAAGGTCATCTTTCTGACCATTTTGATCAGAAATAATTATAGTTTCCAGGAAAAGTTTGTTAAGTTCATACACATGTACTGTATCTTCTCCTAGGGCCATCGTTTTTGATCATTTTATCAGAAACATATAATTGTTCGTTTTCAACATCAGCAGCTAATTATTATTAAGAAATATAGTAGTTAGTGTAAAAAAGTAAGAAAAATACATCCTCTTCTAAGGCCATTTTGATCAGAAATAATTAATTATAGTTTGCAGCAACAGCAGCTGATGGTTGATCTTGCCATATCTCGTTAAAAAAAAGGCTGACCACCAGCTCGTGTGGTGAATAAACGCGAATAAAAGCCCCTAAATTCGCCACATGTACATAAAACCAGGTTTTTCGACGTCTCGCTGAGAGGGAATACAAAAGTGCAAAAATCCGCACCAAGACCACTGACTTGTGATCTTTATCATGATCATTTTAACCACGGGGAGGGAAGTAATTTCCCCGGGGGATACCAGCTACAAAAACCATTTTCCCCGACTTATCCCACAACGCACCTGAAAAAAAGATGACTTTAAAATTTGCAAAGTGCAAATCACGACGGACTATCCTATACGCACGTATTCCTTCAAATATACGATGTGCAATACCAGCTATTCACGAGACTAGAAATTCTTGCCAACATCTTTTAATCAAAGATGCGAGAAAACGTGAACATACACAGAGCATTCATGCGAAAAACACGAAGAAAAAATCCAGCGGAATGACTAGGAAAAGTTGCAAATTGGGAACCCAGCGCCATCTTGTTTTCCAGCTTAAAAACCCCCACGCTGAAACAACAGTAGAACCTCCGAAGAAGACCACCTCCCTATGTTGACCACATATTAAGTGACTGGACGGTCACCACATTAACTAAATGGAAGGTGTCATCTA
>JAQGAF010005804.1:0-11384 GCA_034687865.1 Kryphioiulus occultus | reverse complement strand
GAGCTTGTTACCCAAGATCACATCTCAGAAAGTGCTTGTTACCCAAGACCACATCTCAGAAAGAGCTTGTTACCCAACATCACATCTCAGAAAGTGCTTGTTACCCAAGACCACATCTCTGAAAGTGCTTGTTACCCAAGACCACATCTCAGAAAGTGCTTGTTACCCAAGACCACATCTCAGAAAGAGCTTGTTACCCAAGACCACATTTCAGAAAGAGCTTGTTACCCAAGATCACATCTCAGAAAGTGCTTGTTACCCAAGACCACATCTCAGAAAGAGCTTGTTACCCAAGATCACATCTCAGAAAGTGCTTGTTACCCAAGACCACATCTCAGAAAGACCTTGTTACCAAAACCACTTCTTAGAAAGTCCCTGTTACCCAAAACCACATCTCAAAAAATCCTTGTTACCCTAAACGAATTATCAAAAAGTCATTGTTACCCAAACACAACATCTCAGAAAGTCCTTCTTACCAAATCCCACTTTCCAGAAAGTCCTTGCTACCCAAGCCCACTTCTCAATAAGTCCTTACTACACAAAACCACGCCTCAGAAAGTCCTTGTTACCCAAAAACCACACCTCAGAAAGTCGTTGTTAACCAAAACCACACCTTAAAAAGTCTTCGTTTCCCCAAAAGCACTTTGCACAAAGTTTCCAGGTATCATAGATGTTTCATAAACGGGAAGAGCCAAAGGGAAGTCAATTCAAGATGGCGACTTTGACCTCTTGCCCCATCCCGCACTTTATGAGGCGTCCCAGGCCCCTCGTAATTCTGAAACGGGCAAACCCCTTTGGGTCCCATTTGTCTGCGGAGGCCCCAGTGCCCAAGAGGCGGAGGTTGCGGAGCTTCCGTCGTTTTTCATCATCAAGGAAATCGGGTCGGAGGGGGATTTAGGTATAACGTAAGTAAGAATTAATGGATTCGTCCAGAAATGCGTTTAGTTATGCTTTCCACCAATTACTGATTCAGGAATATGAGGATTTGTGCCCTTTGGGAACTGAGCGAGATAAAACACGGAAAACTCTTGCCAAGAGAGAGAAAGGCTGTTTACCAGAAGCTGCTTGTTGATGGAGGCCGAAGAAGCTGCCACGGTTGCCTCTCAAAGGACCCCTGGTGGCGATATTAGATTTGTGTGCGCAACTTAGATATTGTTGGAAACGCAATTAACGAATAAATCATACTACCCTTGAACTAAGGCGCATTTTTCATCAAAAGCCATCAACTTGCCTAGAAAAGTCAATGTGTGTTGCGGTGCATTATATTCAGCAATTCATTTCTGTAAGGAAAACTATAGCATATGATATGCACCATTTCGATGTGTTCAATTTCGATTTGTAGCGCCACCTGTGTGCTAAAACTAAAACTCAGTATCTGAATATACCTTTCGATTATATCGCGAAATATACATTAACGTTGCTACTTATTGTACGTGACAATAATTTGAAAAACAAAGCTTGATTGAATATTTGAATGGAAAATGTATACTTTTCCAAAAGTTTTGAAAACTAAAACTGACTAAATATTGAAACTGAAAATATATATCTTTTTCCAACACTTAGTTTTGAAACAAAAATTTACGAAATATTGGACTTGAAACGTTAGCATGTATTTTGATTCTTAAATCCGCGCCGATTTTGTCGTGAAATATAATTTCGTTGTATAAACTGTATTTTCAAATCTAATATTTAGTCAGTTTTTGAATTTCAAAAAAAGGTGCGGAGAAAAATATATATTCTCAGTTCAAGTATTTAGTCAATCTTATTTCAAAATTATGTGCTGGTTTCAATTAAAACATTTAGTCAAGTTTTCTAACTACTATTCAAATATTCAAAAAAATCAATTCAAATATTCAGTCAATCTTTGTTTTCAAAACAATATCTGGTGGAATGTAAACTGATTTGTTTAATACCTTTGGATATCTTTCAAATGCTTCGCAAAATATTCGAGAAAATATTTGTTTACATTAAAAAAATTCGATGAAATGCAATTTCAAAATGTGTCAAAAGACAAAACTGGATGGAGGAATCCGATCCATCTTTGTCTTAGTTACATCTTGAAATGTACGTGTAAATTTATTTCAAAAGATTTTCCAGAAATACATGTACATCTCAAAATACTTTATATTACATTGGACATTTTCTCATGGTAGCCTACCACAAATTTCTCAACCTAACATTTTAAAATGTAAGATGTTATATTTAGACAAATGCGTTCGTTCTTAATGCAAGATTACTTCCTTTTGAAACTTAATTCGTACTTATCGTTACATTGTCATTAGTCTCCAATTCATAATCCTGTACATATCGTTATAAATGAAGTATATTTAAAGCGCAATTTTTGAGACTACTTAAGGAGAACTTGCTTGAAACTTTTCATGAGATTTGGGAAGAATATCCGAGTATTAATGAGAGAAATATTCACGTATGGAGCGTCATAAGTCGCGTCTGGTATTACGAAGCAATTGTAATAACGTAAGGACAATTTCATACTCCGTAACAACATCATTTTCTTAATTGCTCGCTCACTTCTCTTGGGATTTGATATTTGCAAATACTTGAGTCATCCTAATGAACAAGATTCGTGAAATTCCTCAAACCTCCACAGGATGGGCACTAGGGTGCGGGTCAATCAGAGGAGCATAACACAAAGAGAAACTTTGCAAAACATTAAAATAAGTTTTCATGAAATTCAGCCAATTGGCGTTTTGCAAAATTCAATATTGAATTTAATGTGATCTTCCTCATGCTCTTCACATAACAATGTACACCAGTTTTACTTCATTACAACATACTTAAATTTGGACCAAAAACATGTAAACACGTTAATTGCCATATGCTGTACATGTATGGTACATCTTAAACTGACACACTTTCCAGGACTTTTGTCAGCTAAATTTTAATCAATGATTTCTCAGCGGTTTTATTTACCAAAAATTTCAACAGGAACTTCAGGATTCCTCCAGAGAGGAAATTTAAAACTTCCAGGTTATAAAAAAATTCCCTGACCACCCTGGTCACTGAAAGTGCAAAAATACTACAAGTACCAATGTCAGGAATGTCACATTCATTGCTTATTACTTGTATAATGGCTTTTTACATGTATAAACATATAAACAGGAACTTAAATTTTCTATTAGGAAATAAATTTAAATTAATGTACTTTTTTCAAGCATCACTTTACTGACAAGTAGAGTAGTTCATGGAAAGTGGGCGTGCAGATCGGCAAATAGATTTTCCAGTTTATTAAGGAAAGAACTTAATAATTAATGATTTCTTTCATAATTTCACCATTAGTTTCTTCAAAGAACTGCTTGTAACATCTTGTAAATTGTTGTAACCAATAGCAAGCTAAGTAAAATGCATTACTGATTTGTCGAATTTCCTTAACTTTCTTGAAGTACCTCAATTTCCCTGATTTTTCCAAACCTTTTCAATTTCCATGACAATTATAGGTTTTCCAGGTGTTTGGAGCCCTGAACATCAAATCAGTGCCTTTTCAATTACACGTACTTAATAAACATATAAGCAGGAGCTTAAATAACTTTTTCATTAGGAAATAACAAATTTAAATTATTTTTAAATTACTTCACATTATTTTACATTACACAAATTACTTTACATTGCTTTACATTACATAAATTACTTTGCATTACTTTACATTACAAAAATGACTTTACATTACATAAATTACTTTACAGTACTTTACATTACTTTTTCTTAAATTAAATAACTTTTTCATTAGGAAATAACAAATTTAAATTATTTTTAAATTACTTCACATTATTTTAAATTACTTCACATTATTTTACATTACACAAATTACTTTACATTGCTTTACATTCCCCCTACCACACGGTATTCAGCTACTGATAGTAGGGTACTGAGTTGAATTGAATTGAATTGAAAATAATAGTTCAATCAAAGCCCTCTCAAAGATATTAATGCCCCAAACTTAAAACAGTGCATGGCCAATTACATTAATGACCCAAACATTAATCAACGCATTTCCAGGGAATTCATGGTCAAATTCAATCAATGACTGTCAAGGACTTCAATGGGTTGAATTTCAATCAATGACTGTCAAGGAGTTTCAGTGGTCCAAATTTCAACCAATGGTTTCTGGAGGCCACAACAAGAGCAAACCGCATTAAACACTTTATTTTCATGTACAGCATAATGCAGTCGGTGCCTAAGAGGTGCCCAAGAAGGGGGTTTTATGGCTTAGGGCCTGTTTATGTAAATTCCCCTTCCGACGCGTTATGGATGGTACGTCATCCATCACGACACATAATAGAGAGAGAAAGCTACGGCGCTCTTTTCTCCTCCATGTGTAACAACCATATCCTTTCCAGATGAAAAGATTTCAAAGGCTTTTAAACGCGCTTTATTTCATCTATGGACATAGCGTCATAAATTGCCGCGTGGAAATTAATTTCTTTTGGACGAGTGAATAACGAAGCGTTTGAAACCGATGAAAACGAATGGAAACAAAACAGGTAGCAAGATGAAAATCGAGGATGTGATAAGACAACAGGGTTCCTGATGAAAAAATGACTGAAAACTTGTTTCCTCAAGACTACACCAAAACACTTCCTTGTAGTAGAAGACAATTGGTAAATATTAAGAAATGCTGTATAAACAAGTTTTCCCTTACAAAATAATTTTAATTAATTTCTAGTATCCAGTAAGTATCAAAGTATTTGTATGGTGTACATGTATTTCTCAACCTCACATTTTAAAATTGTGCGATGTAAACCAAATCATGATGTTAAATAAATCATCAATTAGCACCAGTTAATTTAACACCAGGTGTTGCTAAATTCATTATTGTTTTTTTTTAATTCTTCGGATATCTTTCAAAATGCTTCCCAAATTATTCGAGAAAATGTATTTTTTCTTAGTGAAGAAAAATTCGATGAAACACGTTTCAAATGTGTCAAAGAAAAAACTGATAAAGGAATCCAATCCGCCTCTGTCATAGATACAATTTGAAATGGATTTCATTGAATGTTTAAATATTAAAATACATTTTCTCATGGCAACCTACCCCCAATTTCTTCACTTCACATTTTAAAATTGTGTGATGTTAACCAAATCATGATGTTAAATAAATCATCAATTAAGACCAGTTAATTTAACTATTTAACCCCAGTTGTTGCTAAATTGTTTTATGGTAAAATGTACATCTGATATTTTTGGTACTTTAGTTACTTTTGGAATTCCCTACACATTGCCAAACATTCATTAATAAGTAAAATTAAACAAACTTTTTAAGGGCATTAATTACATTAAAGACCAATATAAACCCTGTTTATGCATGCATGCATGGATTACCACATTTTGCAACCAAACATTAAGAAATATAGAAAAAATCTTATAAAAAATCATTTAAGCAAGAAAAATCAGTCAAGCTTACCAGAATACAGTTCGCTATTAAGGCGTAAAAATCTATAATTTAGTTTTGTATTTTCCTTTTCTGATGTACATGATTTTTGCGTACACCAGAAAGGCTATATTGATGTAATTACAGCAAAAAATGCAGTTAAGTAACGTCTGCCTGAAATTAAATTATGCCGGATATCTACATAAGGCATCGCAATTCCGTAATAAGACTTTGTTAAGAAGAAAAACACACATAGGGACGCGTCACATTGGTTGCAAAGAGTTTTACAAATTGCTAGGGCATTATGAAAATGAAAAATGAATATCGCTGAAGGCCTACACAAATTTATTCAATCAATATTTTTTGTAGTAGGCATTGCCAAACTTTCATTAATAAGTAAAATCCCGAAGGAGAGAATTATACAGGGTGAGGCATGTCTTAGACATCTTAAAATAGTCTAAATTATCGTTTCAAATAAAACTGACCATTTCTGTCAAGCAATATTTTAGTGACAAGTTGATGCATTGTAATTGGCAAACTTGGGCCAACACATGTTGGAATTACATTAATCGTGATGTTTTGCATTGTTGTTATCCATTTTATAATTATAAACAGTTTTTAATTTACATCGAGATTTTAAAAATTACACACATGTATAAATTAAAAATTACCTTTAAAGGCTTTCGATAGCAATTAATTTAAATATATATTCTTATTTCCTTTGTATATATTTAAATTATTCGTTTTCGAAAACCCATAAGCTACCATGTAATTGTTAAATTTCATTAGAAATTTAAGATTAATATTTTCTATATCTGCATTTTGAAAGTCAAACATTTACCTGAAGTTTTTTAGTGAGGTTGTTGATTACCTATTTTTTTTAAATTGACACCACAAATAAAATGATGTGAAAAATTAACACAAACGTTTATTATTCGTTTTTTATGAAAGAGTGCTTTTTTAGAATATTTATTAAATAGAGTTGAAAATTAAGATTAATATATTCAATATTTGCATTTTATAATGATAAATAATTCTTAATTTACAACTAAACTGAGAAGGGCAAACATTTACCTGAAGTTTTTTAGTGAGGGTGTTGATTACCTTTTTTTTAATTGACACCACAAATAAAATTGTGTGAAAAATATCACACAAACGTTTTTTATTCGTTTTTATGAAAAGGTGCTTGTTTACAATATTTTTTTAACATGTCCAAAACTTGAATTTTGACTACTTTTACATGTCTTAGACACGTGTTTCTGGAAAACCCTCTAGTTTTTGTATTTTGGTTGTCTTTTATATTTTCTCTAGAATTTCTCAAATTTGGTCTATGTTGACACGTCTTATAAATCAATTTGGTCCATTTTGACATGTGTTAACATCAATTTGGGATTCCTTTGACATCAATTTGGACAACGTAGCCATGTTAACCTAGTTTCTGACAAGTCGACAATGTGTGCATTTGTTAAACCAGAAAAAACATGTTTAAAACACGTCTTTCATCATGCGTTTCGTTTTCGAATGACGTATACTATATGGGACATACTGTAGCTTGTGAGAGGCAGATTAATTGTCAGCGTTTAGCACACATAAAAATTGAAATTGAATTTTTTCAACGTTGCCACGTATAAGATCTCTGTTACACCAGGGCCGTTGATGATAGATGGGTGTAGTTTTTCCTCATTTGGCTCTTAGATCCCAATTAATTAATATTTCATCATGAGCTTGTCGGCGAAGCGTCGCTCCACAAATCGGACGAGGACATCGAGAAAAATATCAGAAATTGATTAAGCAACCCTAAAAGGCAATTTGTCATTTTCCCAAAGTGTATTATGCGTAAAAATCATTGCGAAGAGAGCCGTAGGTTAGACGAGAGTTTCGCATAAATCACGACTCAAGTTTAGATATGCAGAGAGGAGGAGGAGAAAAAAATATGAACTCAGTATGACTATTAAAAAGGCTGCTTTAATGGAAGATAAATCATCGACGAATTAAGGGTGGGGGGGTCTTCTTGGGGCACTTTATCCCCAAACGTGCGGAAAATACTGCGAGAAAACTGGCAGAAAACTACGCTTATTACCACTTGTTATCATGGACCACTAAGTCCTACATCAATATTCAATTGCGCCATTGTTTATTGTTTGTTTGTTTGTGGAATTTTTAACGTTGACCTATTTTCGCGCCTATTGGGCACATAACCAACGCCAGGGGGCAGACCGTCCACCTGGAAATTTAGCCGCGGGGAGGAATACGCCCCCCTGAGGGATCTTTAACGTGCGTAGAGTAAGGGGGATCTGCATGGGACCTCGGTTGAAACTCTCATCCTAAAGAGCCGCCACACAGGGAAAATCGCCTGCCCAAAATTTTCCCATCGACCTCGGCTGGGATGCGAACCGCAACCCTTGGGTCGAGAGGCCAGTGCGCTACCACTCGACCACCTGCGCCGGCGCCATTGTTTATTAAATGAAAGGTTAGATAACCAGGTTACGTAACCACGAGTTAACCTGAGGGCCAGGTGGTGGACAAGACCATGGATTTTACGGCATGATGCAGGTGCTGGTGAATTGCACAGTTTGCTAAACAATGAACTCAGGACAGAGGACATGGATTCTTACAAGGATTTTCTAAGAATGAATGAGCAACATTTCAACAAGTTGTTGGCATTAGTTGGGCCAAAAATCAGTAAAAACAATACAGTTATGAGAGAAAGTATATCAGCTTCAAGGAGGTAAGTTCATGAAACTCATCTTTTGGAATTCAGATTAGTGTGCTACAATTGAAACATATTTAAATTAATAGGTTAGTGCTGACTTTGCGTTACTTAGCAACTGGGGAGAGCTTTAGGAGTCTGATGTACTCATTCAGGATCCCAACAAGTTCGATCTCTAAAATTATCCCTGAAACCTGTGAAGCCATTTACAATTGTTTGAAAGACACATACCTCAAGGTGATGAATTTGTAGATTTGCTTACGTATTTGCTTACTTGTCTATATTTTCAGGTTCCATCTACAGTTGCTGAATGGGAAGAAATTTCTCAGCAATTTGAAGAGTTGTGGAACTTTCCTAACTGCTTAGGTGCTCTAGATGGAAAGCACATTGATTTTCAGTCACCTAGATGTATGGGGTCATATTATTATAATTATAAGGGGACAAACAGTGTAGTTTTACTTGCCCTTGTAGATGCTCACTACAAGTTTACATTTATTGATGTTGGTTGCAACGGTAGAGTGAGTGATGGAGGTGTGTTTTTAAATAGTCCATTGAACACCATTGTAAATGAAAACTCACTAAATTTCCCTCCTGCAAAAGAAATTAGTGGAACAAATACCGTAGTTCCCTATACAATCGTTGCAGATGGTGCGTTTTCATTACATGAGCATTTGATGAAGCCCTATAAAGTAAAACTCACAACTGAGCGGAAAATTTTCAATTATCGCTTAAGTCGGGCAAGAAGAACGTCAGAAAATGCATTTGGAATTCTAGCCAACAGATTTAGGATTTTATTGAAAAAAATTGAACTACCTGTCGAGAAGGTTGTGACAGTCACCCTGGCTGTTTGTGCCCTGCACAATTTCCTATTATCGGAATGTGGAAAGAGTTATGTTGGGCATCTGGAGGAAAAGGAAGATACTGACCAGAACAACATCATACCTGGGGAAAGCAACAATGGCAGAATGAGGGCAGCAAATAGGTTAGAATTAGGCACCAGAAGACCAGGAATGTCTGCAATAAATATTAGAGATACTTTAATGCAGTATTTCAACACCACAGGATTTGTTCCATGGCAATGGGAATCTGTTAAAAATTGTAAATATTGAAATAAAAGTTGAATAAATAAATTGAATACATTACAATTGCCAATCATTATCACATTCTTTTATTACGTTCAGTCATCAACATTTAAGTCCTCCTCCTGAACAGACAATAATACCTGAAATATTTCGCGTTTCGCTCGTAACACTAAAGCCTTTTTCTTAATACTTTCCAATGTGGCAGTTACATGCAAACCAAAGGATGCCAAATCGGACACTGATTTTGGTTTCCCAACATTGTCTAAGATACTGCTGGCCTTGTTCAGCAGTTCAGCTTCCTTCTCGGTGATGGATTCCGAAACTCTCTTCCTTTTCTGAGGAGCGGAAGAAATTCGGCTACAGCGTGGTGTCTCTGGTGTGTGGTTGAAAGTCACTGATGATGGTTCCAAATTCTCAACTGCCACCAAATTACAGTCAAGAGATTCTGGCATCAAATCAATTATCTGCGACCATTCCTAGAATAGCACAGAGCATAGTGGTAAGGACATACAAGTTGAATTACATTATCAAAGAAAAATACTTACTTGATTGCTGTTGTCTACATAACACTCTGCCGGTTCATCAGTAGTACAAACTCCACGTCTTGCCTGGACATGGTCAGACAGGAATGCTAATTTTTCGAAGTACCATATGGTTGGCTTGTAGATCTCGTCTGTCCCAGCTCCACTTTTCTTGGACTTCTTAACCTTGTTCAGTTCGTTGACGTATGATGTCCTGAGGCTCTTCATTTTTGAGACTACTTCGGCGGGCAACGTTAGTCTCATTACACTCAATGCCTCACAAATCCCATCTAACGCTTCCCTTCTGGCATGTTTGTTATGATAAATTGGCAATTTTGTGTTATATAAACACACCTCCTTGCTGTATGCTTCAATCAAAACTTCAAGGATTTGTTTAGTCCACTCCATGTTTACTAAAAATCACCAAGGAAATGTACTGATAAAAGATACAGCACGCTACAATAAAATCAACAAAATTAGTCCAAGAAATGTGGTGCTGGAACAGGACAGATCTACAAGCCACCTAGAGCTTTGAAAAATTAGCATTCTTGGAGGTTCATGTTAGGCCGTGATGTGGAATTCACACTACTAATGTACCAAAATAGACTTGAAGACAGTAGCAATCAATTATGTAGTTTTATTTGATATAATTTGACTTGAATGTCCTTATCACACTGTTGCGTAGTTTTAGGAATGGTCAAACATGACTGAATTTAAGCAAGAATCCCTCAGTGGTGGTTTGCCTGAAGTTCAGAATGTGGCACAATCATCAACCCTGAACCACCGACCACAAACACTGCACTGTAGCTGACTATCAGTTTATTGCTATCAACAGTGGCATAAGTGAAAGGCCTAGTCTTTTCCACTGGGCATTCATGTCAATTTAATATATACCTACTTTAATAGTAGGTCTCTTGGGTTTCCCTGTTTAGGCGTTAATTCATGTACGCTATGAATAACTTGGACAGTGTTGGACACGGTAGATGCACTTAAACTTGACAATCATTGCTGTAAATATTGGGGGTCACATTTTCACTTAATCCAATCATTTAAATTAAAATATGCATGCAATTGGCATAAATGCCTAGTGGAAAATTTATAAACATTTAAATTGCATTTCACTTTTACCAGTGTTGATAGCAATAGACTATGATAGTCATTAATACTGGACATATATGGAAATATCATTCATAGTTTACACATAGTTTACATACAGTGGCACCAAAAAGTATTGGCACTATAGAGTTTAACATGGAGATGGTAGTGATGCAGGTTTACTGTTGTGATTATGTCAGGACTACCAGAATGTATGTGAATATGTTGCGCCATAAACGAAAAGTCTGTGTCAGATAATTTGGACAGGAGGAGACATTTAACGTCTCCTCCATTGTAATTCTGCCATACATTGCCAATACTTTTTTGCTTCGTGAATTTCGGTTTTTTGATGTTTATTTAAATAACGTTCTATATAAATGCTTCAGTTTGAGGAGCGTTTATTACAAAATGTATATTTCGGTATTTAAATACTATAGCTATTGCCAATACTTGTTGGTGACACTGTACAACCAATGTCAACGTTTAGATACGTGTATACGACCAGTGTAAACGTTTAGAAACGTGTATGCGACCAGTGTCAACGTTTTGATTCATGTACAACCAATGTCAAAGTCTAGATTCATGTACAA
>JAQGAF010005803.1:0-11386 GCA_034687865.1 Kryphioiulus occultus | reverse complement strand
TTATTCGCAGAGATGTTATGTATACAATTTTTCAATTTTTTAACATGGCAGGGGTGGGAGGGGAACTGCCCGTTAATTCTTAATTTTTAAACAATAATTCTACAAATGCAGATGGTTACTGAAAACTATGGACAGATTTTGTTGGCACTTTAATAAAATTTAGCAATTTGAATGATACATTATGTGTAATAATAATTGCATTTTAGGTATTATCACAATTGTCTTAATGCAAAATTGATTCATTCTGCAGGGTTCATACTGTCAGGGAAATGTGGACCTTTTGCCCAAAAAGTCAGGGAAAGTCAGGTGGGAGTCAGGGAAAAGTTTCAAAAGATTTGAAATCCAATTTTGTGTCTGGAAATTTTTAATTTTCAATTCATTTTTGTGAAAACGCCCTATAAATACACCTACAATTCGTTATTTCCAGTAGTTTTTCAAAAATTTTGTCTATGGCGTTCCAATTTGTTGGGTTTGGCAAGGAAACAGTTTGTCAAATCTTCCTATATTTTACTGCAAATTGCTGTGGTAAATAAAAATATAGCAGGTACTGCTAAAATTCATCATTTAAGATACGATTTTGTTTAAATTTCGCCTGCTTATATTAAATCTGTTATTTCTGGACTAGTTTTTTAAAACAAAAAAGGGTCTATAGTATTTTCTTGTATATAACAATTTCTAAGAATGTCTTGAAAATTGCATTAGGACTACGGCGTTATCTTAAACATTAATTTGCAGGTGTTCTCTTAATTGTTAATTTGTAGGCATTGCTCTCGTGTTAATATTAACACCCATATCACTTTTTAAATTTTTTTTTGTGGTATAGTTTTTGTAAAAAAAATGTCCTACGGCGTTCTCAATTCTAAAATATTTGCGGGGTCAAGGTGAATGAAAATGCAATTTTTTTTAAAAAAATATTCGATTAAAATTTTGAAAAAAATCACATATGTGCATGTGAAAAAAATTAAAAATATTAGATACATGTACTTTAATGGGGAAAGTGTGGAAAATGGTTACTTTTACAGACATGTGATATTTTTTACTTGATAAGTAAACTTAAGATCAATTTCTATGATTTTTCAGACATACCAGCAAATCCTAAATACCTTTTGTTACTGGATTCGTATAAAGATGTTTTAGAAGAGGAAACCCTCTTCTATTGAAGGCATAGCTAAGGTCTGTGAGTTACCATTTATGGTATATTTTATCGTTTTCTTTGAATGCGTTGTGTAATCCACCAAATATCAATCACAAAATCTGTTTCGCTCAAATCGGTGACCAGAATTTCAGGGCAAGTTTTGGCAGAAATTGTTGCTGCCCTAAAATGTTACTCGAACAAAGTATTTTTAAACTAAGCACAGCACAGGCTTTTAAGGTGCTTAATTAAAATTAAAAGCTCAAATCGAGTGAACTAATACATTCCATGGTTCACAAGGCGGGATGAAATGAGTTAGTGAATTTATATTTAAATGATTAAGTTGTGGGTTTTTGCGTTTCCCATTATAGTCAAAACTGCAAATTCTATTCATTACACGTGAAGCTTGAATATATAAGATATTTTTATATAGTGAAAACTTTGGGATCCGAGAGCTTTTTAGAAATGTTATGGTTCTTTTAGTTTACCATTTTATAACACTTTTAATTTTTTTTGTTATTAAATGGTACGGATAATCAGTCTAATTCAAAACTACATCTAAATTCAAGTGTAAATATCTAAAAACAAAATATCAAAATTTTCATTTAAAAACTGTTGACTTTCAAATTTAAAGAAGTGCCTGCAGTGCATTTTTTCCTACAAGTTCTAAAGAAATAAAATAATGTGTTTGGGTTATGAAAGTGTTAAAGTTTGAATACCAAGTGGTTGTTTCTGCAATTTGTCATAATTGTAAAACGTCCTTTTCTGCACTTTTTATCAAATTGAAATCCTTATTTTACCGAAATTTATTTGTTTCTTAATGATCTTGGTTTATTGTTTCTCAAAATTCATAAGTAAATGAACATGGAAGGCTAAAATGACAATTATAGGTTTAAGAAACTAAAAGTAATGGTAAAGTTAATGATAAGGTCAGGAAAATTTTCACATAATATGCTGGTCAGGTGCTCCTGACAGAGTAAACCATCTCCATCAGCTTCATTCATTAGATACATGCCTGTAGAATTTCATATAAATTTGTTAAATGTTATTTTAGTGGCATTTTAATAAGTAGCAGAACAGCTTAACTTGGGGGAAATTGCATTCTTGAAGCGTGAGGGTGGTCAATAATATGTATACGTGATAAGACTGTTCAAATAACCCTTATAGTCATCTGCTTGTAGAAAACAATGGTGGAATGTCAGTGTCTTGCTATGACAATTCAATTTTGTAAGTTTGGCACATCATCTACAGTAGTTTACCATTGCTATCTTAGAGTTACTGACCATCTGGAAAACTCGGAAAAGTCAGGGAAGTTCACAATTTTTCTTATGAATGATCAACTGAAGAGCATGATCTGATGAATTGATTTTTCAACAATAAAATTCCATCAAAATGCAACAAAAATTCATAATTACTTTTTTTCTAAATGATAAATAGTCGGCTATAACTTAACAAATTATACCTATCATATTTATGTTTGGATCTAATTATTAACATTGTTTAATATTTCAAAACATGGTTCAAACTATTAGGGAAATGTTGACATTTTGTCATTTAATTCAGGAAACAGGTGGAAGTCAGGGAAAACATTCAAAAAATTATGAATTTTAAGTTTTTGACTTTATGGAATCAAAAAAGTCTGAAAGCTGCTAACTTGGAAATAGAGGGAAATGACCGAGAAATGTTGCGTTGCACAGAAAAATACAAAAAAAAATATAGTCAATTGTAGTGTTGCAAATAGTTTATTTCACTTACATGTGCCATTTTTTATTTGATAAGTTGCAAGACGTTTGTCTAGGTTAGATTTATGTTCCCACTAAAGATTGTTCATATTTATTGTTACAGTTTTATTGTATGCAATTGTCTTCATTAACCTCGTTATTATATTGTGCTTGCCTCTAGATTTACCGACGAAACGTTAATATATTGCTTTAATTTCATTTCAATTCAATTCAGCTCAGTATCCTATAATCAGTAAATGAATGCCGTGATTTTGTTGATAGTTTTTTTAAAATACAAAATTTATTTTACATTCGTGCTGCACTAATGCTTATGCAGTTTCACATTTTAGTTATCATAACTAAAATTGTTTCATTTATTGTTGTTCAACTCACTCTTACCCGTATATACAGTAGAGTGCGCTAATAAGCCAAATACTGCTTGCAGATAGTAACTTAATGTCAGCATTCCCGCCAAAAAATTCATTATGTCTGTTAATTGTTAAGTAGATTTATTCTTGTTAATTATGTCATTATTTACCTATGTTGCATTTTATCCACAAGTGCTTCCTTGTGAAAATAAATATTACCTTCGTGTTTCTGAAATGGACTTGTTAGATTTGCAAATGTATATGTGGGATCAAGACTCATCATCAGAAAATGATTCTATTCAACTACAAGCTATCAAGTGGTTAAACACATTTCAAAATGAAGTTATTTTTTGACAATCTGTTGTTGTATTTCTTACGTTTATGACTATTTTATTAAAATTTCCCATTAGCCTTTATGAATCCACACATTTAGAGTACTTAGAATCGTATTTTTAAATGTTGGAAAGTCAATTTGTTACAAGTTAATTTTATCTTTACACTGTTGATATAGTCCCTGCTCCAACACTGGCCCTATGTGATAGTGGACTTCTGTTACCGGCTCCTAGGCTGACAGTGATTGCCTGGCGGTTAAGGGCAGCTAAATCTAAATTGACATTGTTAGGACAGGTTTGGTTAAACACAAAAGAAAATAAAAAGGACAAATTTCGACAGATCTCATGTACTTGACAAGTAGATTAGAAATATAAATATTATGTGCACTTTGGTTAGACACTTTAGTATTTGAATTTTCATTTTTGTACTTTTTAGTTTTTTAATCATCTTTCCATATTTTAAACAGTCAACCAAAAAAATACCTTTCTTCTAAAAATCTAACAACTTTCTTACAAAATATTCATCTTCAATAAGAACCCTTAGACTATATTTTCGTGGAATGTTTTTCAAAAATAGTTGTGTAGGTAAAAATACAAAGACTGGTATTTGAAAGGACCTACTGTACATGGGTATACCATGTTAGGGCTACCTTTTGAAATGGCTTTTAAAACCATTTTCCACTGTTTGAATTACCTGTAGTTTTTTTGAAAAACCGGAAACTGTTTTTTAAATTTAGTGTCAATTTTTCCTATTTCAATGGGAATTTCATGTAAATTTAAAAATAAGACAAACATTGTCAGTTGTGCAATGCAGTGTTCTCATGTTGCAATCCAGGAAAAGCATAATACACAGTATATCTCAGAGAGCATAGTTCATTGATATTTATCTGCGGTTTTGTCAGATAATTTTAATCTAGGTCAAGGCTTTTTGATATCCAGACCAAATGACTGGCATAGTAAGTTGTGAATTGGAAAACCACGCTTACACCAATCATGGCTGATCACCAGGACTTTAATTCACCATGGAATAACGCCACTGTAAGCATTGATCTAGGACCCTTTCTTTTCTTTAGGTTATTTACAGAAGTTAAATTACATAATTACATTAGTTTTCAGAATGGTTCATCACTTTCAGCGACTTGAAACAGCTGTGGGTTGAACAACCGACCAATTATGCTCACGAGTTTGACTTCTTCCTGGGAGGACTCCTAACGTTAATTCATGGTTAGTCTTTTCAAACAACTCCAAGCATATGCCTAAAACTGACAGACATCTTGCTTGAAAAATTCAAAAATCCCTCAAAATTGTTTAAAACAGAATTTTTTTATGATTTCCAATTCTACATTTACCTTGACATTTACACAGCCTTATGATCAAACAGATCATTTTCTGTAATGCATGAATTAATACAAGGCAAAAATAAATATTAAAATGTAAATGTTGTGTGGCAGAAATGAAAATATTGAAATTTTTGTACATGTTTGAGAAAAAGTTAGCAAGAGTGATTTTATCAACCCCTTATCTGTTTATTTTTTCAATTTCGCGTGAATATGTTATGGAGGCGTCATTATTCAATACAGTATCATGCACATTATCACAACTGTACGTTCCATTACTACAGTATTTTCAATTTTTATTTTTTTTACATAAACTTGAAAAATACGCAAGAAATCACCATAAAAGTTTAGATTATCAGAATTATTACAAGCTGATAATGTATTTATCAGCTTGTGATAATTATTATTTTGCATAAATTTGCAAAAATACCCAAGAATGCACAATAAGAGATCAAATTATCAAAATTATTACAAGCTGATAATGTATTAATCAGCTTGTAATAATTTTGATAATCTGGTCTTTTATTGTGGATTTTTGCGTATTTTCATAAAGAAAACTTTTAATTTTGAACATTGATTTAAGTTCATCTTACTTTTCAGCAAAATAGCCGAGACTTAATTGAATGCTTCCTTTTTCTTCGATTACTTCTCTGTATTAATCGATATTGCGAAAGTGCCCCAAAGTTCTTGGCTTTTATTAATATGAGCGTATCATGAGCGTGAATACATAAATAAGAATTATTTTGGGTGCTGAGGTGCTTTGAAATTCCATGTATTTTGGGATTATAATTGTACCTTTCAATGTTCTCTTTGATGAATGTGTATGTAAGAGAGTACATGTGCTTTTTTAAATGTTGTCTCTTAATTTAAATACTAGAGCTGCGGCGGCTGCGCAATGGAGAAAATATAATCAGCATTTATTTGAAATATATTTTTTAATATATAGCTTTGAAGACTGGTGGTCGTTATCCATTTTTGTGGCTCGCTACAATATTTCATGGAGTCGTCTTGGAAACTGTCGTCTACAATCTCAAAGATTTCGATAACTTCTGGCATGCTCAAAGCTCGGTCATACTCACTGGAGGACGACTACCGCTACATATCATGTTTCTATGTAAGAAATGATATTGTTGTGCTTAAGTTTAAAATCTAAAGGACCAGAGAAGGAAATTTCAAACGCTGTATCAAAAAACATTTTCAACATTAAATTCTTGTAAAACGCCTTTAAAAAAAATACCTGGATTGTTTAGCAAGAACTTTCCTGTTTGTAATGGTAGTATAGAAGGAAATTTCAAATGTTGCCCTGAAAAACCTTTTCAAACATTAAATTCTTGCAAAACGATTTTTGGCAAAAATATCAGGATTGTTTAGCCAGAAGTTTGCTGTTTGTTTGGGGTGAAATATAGAATTTACAGGTTTCAGTGCCAAAGACGGAAATTTCAGATGTTGCATAAAATACATTTAATTCTTGCAAATCCATTTTTCGTCAAATATACCTGGATTGTTAAACTAAATGTTTCCTGTTTGTTGTGCTAAATATAGCCAAGGAAGGAAAATTCAAATATTGCACCAAAAACACCTTCTATCATTGAATTCTTTAAAACGCTTTTTTGTCAAAAATACTTGCATTGTTAAATTTTCTGTTGTGGTGAAATACAGAATTTAAAGGTCTAAGGACCAAAGATGCAATTTCCAAAATGTTTCACTGAAATAATTTGTTTAACATTGAATTCTTGTAAAGCCTTTTTTGTCACAAATACCTGGATTGTTAAGCCAGAAGTTTCAACTTTTTTGTGGTGAAATATAAAATTTAAAGGTTTAAGTGCCAAAGAATGAAATTTCAAATGTTGCATAAAACCATTTTTTGTCAAATATACTTAGTTTATTTAGCCAGAAGTTTCCAGTTTGTTGTGCTAAAATATAGCCTAGGGAGGAAAATTCAAATCTTGCACCAAAAACACTTTCTATCATTGAAGTCTTTAAAACGCTTTTTTGTCAAAAACACCTACATTGTTAAAATTTCCTGTTGTGGTGAAATATGGAATTCAAAGGTTTAAGGCTCAAAGATGCAAATTTCAAAATTAGTAAAACCCTTTTGTCAAAAACATCTGGATTGTTTAGCCAGATGTTTCAACATTGTTGAGGTGAAATATACATTTAAAGGTTTAAGGGCCAAAGAAGGAAATTTCAAATGTTGCGCCAAAAAACATTTTCTATCATTAATTTCTTATAATACCCCTTTTGGTCAATAATACCTGGATTATTTGGCCAGAAATGGCTTTGTTTTCTTTAAATTCGATATCAAAATTGACTAACATTGTAAGACTGATCTAGCTAATCTTACTAATTTTTTTTTCAGATCCTTCTTTCATTTACACCTCAACTGTTGCTGTTTCACACTTGCGTTTGCCGCGCTTCGTGGAGCCCTTAGTAGGTGAGAATATTTTTTCTCATAAATTTCAGTTTTTCATAATATTTTATTGGTGTCCATTCAAGATAATCTACAAATTCTGAATTGCAGTTGGTGTTGGGGTGGTGCTCATCGATATGCCATACGACATCATGGGGATCAAACTTATGTGGTGGGTATGGCACGACACGGACCCAAACATCTACGACCGGCACTATTGGGTCCCATGGACAAGCTACTATTTCCACACCACCTTTGCTGCCAGCCTCACCTTGTCCATCCTTCTTCTTCGGAAGGCCATCATCGGCAAGGACCGATATGATGCTGACCGTGGAAGGCAAGTCTCATTGAAAAGTTGTGCAGAGTTCATACCGTCAGGGAAATGAAACGTGGTCAGGGAAAGTCAGAGAAATTAAACATGGTCAGGAAAGTCAGGGAAATGTGGACATTTTTCCCAAAAAGCCAGGGAACGTCAGGTGGAAGTCAGCTTTGAATTTCAATTTTATGACTGGAAATTTTTAATTTTCAATTCATTTTTGTGAAAAACATCCTATAAATTACACCTACAATTCGTTATTTCCAGTACAGTTTTTCAAAAATTGCACCTACTCCGTTCCATTAAAAAAACGAGCTATAATTCATCATAAAAATATGTTTAAATTGAAGGACAATTTCTTGAGTTGGTCAAGGCAACAGTTTAACAAGAGCTGCTATATTTTACTGCAAATTGCCATGGCAAAGAAAAATATAACAGGTACTGTCTAAAATTCATCATTTAGGATCAGATTTTTCTAGAAATTTCGCCTGATTACATGTACATGTACATTAAATCTATTATTTCTGGCCTAGTATTTTTAAAAGAAAAAAGGGCCTATAGTATTCTCTTGAATATTAATATTTCTAAGAATATCGACAAAATTGCATTAGGACTACACTTTTTTTTACAAATTTTTCCCATCCGGATCCGTGTGTGCATCCGGAAATGGCTACCAAAAGCGGTTTCGTGGGTTTTGGTAGCCATATCCACATCAATTAGTCAATTTAAATTTAAATTACAATTATTTTTTATGATTGATACCTAATAACACCCAAATAATTTTTTTAGAATTTTTTTTTGTGGTTTTAGTTATTATAAAAATTTTGCCTACGGCGTTCTCAATTCTAAAATATATGCAGGGTCGCGGCGAATGCAATGCGATTTTTTTTTCAAAAATATTAGATGAATATTGTGTAACAAATCAGATATATGCACGTGAAAAAATTTAAAGATATTAAGTACACGTACTTGAATGAGCATAATGTGGAAATTAAAGTTAATTTTACTTATATGTAATATTTGCTATTTTATAAGTCAGGGAAATTGTTCAGATTTGGTCAGGGAAAGTCAGGGAAATTGAATTGCAAATTTTGGTATCAACCCTGTTGTGCTATGAAGCAAGAATTTTGGAAATTTCCTAAATTTTGGCTCTGTGTCAAATTTTTAACAATGTCATGAATTTTGTCTTCCATCAAGTATACCGAAGGAACTGCTCGTGTGCGTCTTGGCCGGGTTCTGCGGGATGCCTGGAGGCATCTTACAGTTTGCTCCACTCTACCATCCCTTGCATGACGTCTTGGGCATTCACACTGAGAACATTGTTTTCTTCCTAATCTTGTCCATTGGGCTCATGGCTTGGAGTTTTGACAGAAAGCGGAAAAACGATGACCAGCCCAAGAAAGGTTGGACACAATGACATGTCCAGACAAGAACCAGCAGTCTTGAAAGTAAAAAAATGATATTTTCTTTTCAGAAAATATAGTGGATTGTGGAATTCTGAAGATTTACCTTCTCATCCACTACCTAATCTACATCTTTCTGGTCATCTTTGCAAAGCCAGAAAATGCCATTTCGGTTGGGCTGCATGAGCCGACCGGACCATGTGACCAACTATCGCCAGTGAGGACACCCATTGGACAGGCAAGTACTTCAGGTTCAGGGTTCATACCAAAATTTGCAACTCAATTTACCTGACTTTCCCTGACCATATCTGATCGATTTCCCTGCCTTATCAACTAAAAATATCACATATAAGTAAAATTAACTTTATTTTTCATACTTTGCCCATTCAAGCACATGTATCTAATATTTATTTTTAAAATTTTTCACATGGATATATCTGATTTGTTTCACAATTTCATTCACCGCGACCCCGCGTATATTTTTGAATTGAGAACGCCGTAGGCAAATTTTTTTTTACAAAAACTAGACCACACAAAAAATTCTAAAAAAGAATAGATGTGTGTTACCTGACTTTTCCTGACCAACTCTGATCAATTTCCCTGACTTATCAAATAAAAATATCACATGTAAGTAAAATTAACTTTATTTTTCTCTGACATCAAAGAAATGCCTGCAAATTAACATTTAAGAGAAACCGTAGGCGAAATTTGTTTTAAAAAAACTAGACCAGAAATAACAGATTTAATATAAGCAGGCGAAATTTTTCGAAAAATCTGGTCTTAAATGATGAATTTTAGACAGTACCTGCTATAGTTTTCTTTCCCACCGCAATTTACATTAAAATATAGGAACACTTGACAAAGCGTTTCCTTGACCAAGCCAAGAAATTGACAAATTGTCCCTCAATGTAAACATATTTCTACGATGGAATTTATCTTGGTTCTTTAAAAGGGAACGCCATTGGCGAAATTTTTGAAACAAAAAAAACTATTGTATGTGTAATTTATAGGATGTTTTTCACAAAAATGAATTTAAAAGTAAAAATTTCCAGTGACAAAATTGAAATAAAACATATTTTGAAAGTTATCCCTGACTCTCACCTGACTTTCCCTGACTTTTTGGGCAAAATGTCCACAATTCCCTGACTTTCCCTGACCATATTTCATTTCCCTTTCGGTATGAACCCTGCGGTTCTGGTTGTGATGGGATATGGTTTAGATTGATCCTCAGTATTTTTTTCTCATTTTTAGACCCTCTATAAAAGAAAATTCTTGTGTGTCGATGACTTCAACGAGCCCTTTGACTGGCACTGTCTTCCTGATGGTAAGCCTCCGGCACACTATCTTTATTGGTACCCGGTTTGCGGTACCGCATACCCAAACCATGCGGAATATATTTTCGCAGTTGCTGTAGTTTGCGGTGTTGCATCGTTTATTTATTACCAGTTACTGTTTCGGTCAGGACCGCTTGCACTAACCAAAACAAAGTTGAAATCAAAGTAAATCTCCAATAAAGATTTCTTCTGCGTGACTGTGTTGTGCCACGGCTTACGAAATTCGTAGTAATGTGTTATATAGTCTACATAACTAAAGTTTATCACAAATTTCGAGTGACAAATTGTAGAAATTAATCCACTGGCAGGATATTCAACTGATTCCACTAAAAACTGATCTCCAACAAATATGAATATCAGAATACGGTCTAAATTCTAAAATTGCAAAAATCTGTATTCAAGCGTGTTCTCGGAATCGGCACAATAGCACTTATTGGAATTATGATAATAATGATGTTGATACTTCTGTTGACCAAATATATTTTTCCTTGTACAAAAATGAGAGTAATTCGTCAAATTTCTCAGAAAATTCATTGGACCAGTAATTTTGCGTCTTGGGTATCGGACCTCATTTTCAGAAGAATCAGCAAGATAGTCTAAAGTTCAGAAATTGACGTCATAACGTCCCAGACGTGTGACGTCATGTTGCCAAACAATATGACATCCATCGTCGGCGTGTACGTATTTGTTACCAAACAAATTTTTCTAAAAATTTTTTCGATAATGGTGCCCATAACGTTATAAATTCTCGCCATTATCATTTTTTTCCGAAAATTTCGCAAGGAAAAACCTCTAAAATTTATTACTTTTAATAAAAAAAATTACCTTAGCAAATCCTTTGTCAGCCAGTTTTTTTTTATAAAACAAAATGTCGAATGAAAAATTTCATACTTAACGGGCAGTTCCCCTCCCACCCCTGCCATGTTAAAATTTGTATACATATTATCTCTGCGAACAATGAATAAATCGTCGTGATAACAATTTTGCTTGATAGTCTGGTTACTACTGGAGGCGACAATTCAACTTTAACTAA
>JAQGAF010005802.1:0-11387 GCA_034687865.1 Kryphioiulus occultus | reverse complement strand
TTCTCGTCTCAAAGTAATTTTGTTTGAGTGTGCTATGAACACGCCACCATAACCATCTGCCCTGTCCTTGCGGTAAAACATTCTCACTTTAAAGATCCCTCGGGGGTATGCCCATTTAGTCAAATTTCGCAGGTAGTCATGTCTACTAACTGTATGCCGGAATGCTTAGCGACAGACTGCAGATAGAGCTTGACGCAAGTGGACGGTTAGTTGAGTTAAAAAACTGTTGAGTCTGAGCTGCCGCGTTCTACACCAGTCTGATGAGATGTCGAGGTTCCTTTGCAATCTGAATGGATCCTCAACTCTTACCTCATCATACAGTGTAGAATCGTCAGCAAATAATTTAGAGTTGCAGGAAAGTAGATTAGGCAGATCATTAACGAACAACAGGAGCAGAAGAGGACCTAAAACACTACCTTGTGGTACACCTGATTGCACATTGACCCAGTCAGGTGTCTTAGCACAGGTGTCTTTGAACTCAAGTTCAAATCATGGAGGTCGCACTGCAACTTTTAAACTCAACTTGGTAAAATTATAGCAGCTCATAAAAATCATTAGAATTTGTCGAAAAAAGATTGCTAACGAATATGATAGCGTTTCGACTGCACTTCGCAATATGCCATGCTGCTGCCCAGCTCCAGTTAAGATTCCAGGAGAAAGTTAATTTCTGCTGACGCTTGAAGTGTGGCGATGATAGCCTGTGGTTAGGGTAACTACAATAAACAGAAAAACCCACAAAAGGATAATTTGCTACATATATGACATATTATTTTTGTCTAATAGACCAGCAGGATTGAATGACAAGTAGGTTTGAATTAATCAAAATATTCAGGACATATCCCGAAAGGGTTCCCTCGTAGATGAAATTTGCAGCTTCTCTGACATTTCCCGGACTTTTCCAGCTTTTAAAACAAATTTCCCTGACTACCCTGACTACTGAAAACGCAAAATGATGACATATGCTGAGGTGAGGACGGCTACATGTATATTTATTGTCTATCGTGAATAATCAAAAGATAGAAACACATTTTCGTAATTAAACAGCAGGTTTACACTGTGATTTTCATAATTGCTTGATATAGCTTGATTTGGGGGAACCATGCATTAAACGTTTGAACTATGATTGTTCTAATTTAATAAATTACCTCATAAAATCGCCTGTTCGCTGTTCTTCAAGTTTTTCAGACAATTTTCCCAGTTTTCCCATTATCGACACAATCTTAATGAATCTGCACAGCACGACCTTTAAAGTTTTAGTTGGTAAACAATCCGTGGTTTTCCAGAAAATAAAGGGGTATCTGAACCAAGCTTTAAAAGGATATACGATCCCTGTCCACTTGAAATCCGAGTATAGGTGCCCAAGAATGGAGGTTCCACAACAGCCTTTTGGCATAAAAGTACAGTTTCCTTTTGTGCCAGACCGAACACGAATAATGAAATGTATAGGAAATTGCTCATGCAAAATTTCGCGTTGGAATTGGAAAAATTGCGAGATTAGATTTCATATCTTTGAAGTGCGTGAGATATGGGCCATACAAGTGTACTCAATCGGAACATGTACGACCACCAGGACTGAATTCTGTTTTGCTACCAAGTTAATTGAAAGAAAGCTAGTCTTTTACAAAAACATTTTTTATTCGAAAGTATCGAATGAAATGTCAGAAAAAAAACACGAAGGGTCTGAAGGAAAACAGATCGATATCGGGCTTGAAATTCCTATATCCGGACCCAGCCTTTTTGAGTACATGTATTTATCGCTATGTACATGTACAGTCATATGGGGTTGAATGTTGAATTTTTATATGCCTAAATTTTTTATGACCTTGTGTACAGCCAAATATGTAAAACGCAGTTTCATCCCTTTCAAATGACACTGAATGGCTAAGGTTCATAAATCCAGACTTTGTCTAGGCCTAACGTATGGGCCGACGTGATAGAAATACCAAAAGCCAGAGCAATTTGGACCTATACATGAGCGTATATGTCTAAACAAGGGTCCTTGACTGATGTTGCTAACACAGCTACCTCATCGACATCGATCGGGTGCACTTCGGTATATTCCCTGCTCCAGCTTACATGTACACCCCGTAGGTTATTAAAGCGGGCTTCTCCAAACAGATCGTAGGATGGCAGGGAATGAATGCAGGTTAGGGGCAGCTAAGTGAAATTGTATTATGTTAGTTCAAACAAAAAATGATAGATAAACACAGCTGGGGCAGGTATAATTTTCGTACATGTATATGTCTAAACAA
This sequence comes from Kryphioiulus occultus, assembly GCA_034687865.1. Classification (NCBI taxonomy): domain Eukaryota; kingdom Metazoa; phylum Arthropoda; class Diplopoda; order Julida; family Julidae; genus Kryphioiulus; species Kryphioiulus occultus. The sequence continues at coordinate 9,135 of JAQGAF010005802.1, read as the reverse complement.
GGGTCCTTTACTGATGAACAAAACACAGCTATCTCATCGATATCGACCATGGCGTTCTTCGTTATATTCCCTGCTCCAGCTTACATGTACACACTACAGAATAGGAAAGTGGGCTTCTCCAAACAGCTTGTAGGCTGGCAGAGATTGAATGACGGTTAGGGAAAATTAAGTGAAATTGTATTTAGTTTAAACATAAAATGATAAATAAACACAGTTTGGGCAGGTGTAATTCTAGTATACTAGACTGATAAAGTTGAAATAGAAACATGTGCACGTTTGGTGCATGGACTATACCGAAACATATCTTAGGGGCCATTACGATGTCACCGATGAAATCAGGGCCTGAATCTAGGGCCATTTGGACGTAATGGGGCCGTTCACTCTGGCAGGAAAAGGTTAATGATGAGGGGTTAATTGATTCCAGGCTACCGTTTGTTTTTATTAACCATAAGAGGAAGGCACGCTCATAAAACGGTAGAAAATGTGAGAACCGATACCGATTGTCGTTACCTATAACCGAAGGGTTAATGGACGAAACAATAGAGTGGATTACTTGGAGGTTGTTACCCTCCTCAAGACCTGCCTTAAGATGGCTCATAAAGCGCACACTTCCGGTTGCCAAACTAACATGTTCGCAAAGTGTATCACCCCCGAGGAGACTAATTCGTTCCGCTTAGGCCCTCTGTTCCAAAAACAATTGCACTTCCCTACTCCTGCATAAAAAACTACTTCGAAAAGTCGTAACATTGTACTATTTTTGAATACATTTTTAAATTCTAGGCGAATTCGTTTTATGCAGAAAAACGGTTAAGTGCAGGTTAGCACGAAATTTTCCTGCGCAATTGCCAGTTTTACCTGTGAATAAACTAAAGAAATTATCCCCATAGGTGGCACTAAAATTCGCAAAATTCACTGGCACAATTGCCACATCCGGCATCTCAACTGGTTGAAACAAAAATGTTGCCATCAAATTTTTTAGACAACATTTCCTCTTTTCGAACAATTAAAATGCACGTTTGTTGTCGATTTCAATTATTTCAATGATCAAGACCAGTTGGCAGCTGACGGCTGTAAATAAAGGCTATAACTTCGGAATATGCCCTGCTGCACCCCCTTTTCAGCATGGACAATATGAAAAAGTGGGCTTCTTATAACGGCTCGCAGGCCAGCAGTAATTGCTGGCGTCTAAGGGTAGCAAAATAAAATTACATATTTAGGTTATGATAGGTTGGATTAGGTTGGCGAAAACAAAATAACTCAGAACACAAGAAAAAACAGAAAAGGATAAATTTTGAACGGAAGAACAGGTGTCATTCTTGTCTACTAGTCAAGGGTTGTCTCGACATGTTTCGGAATATGCCCTGCAACTGCCTTTTTCCAGTATAGACACCATGAGAAAGTAAGATTCTCCTAACTGCCCGTAGGCTAGCAGTGATTGCCTGTCGGTTGGGGGCAGCGTAGTAATAAGTTACATGTTTATGTTAGGATACATGTATGTCAGAATACGTTATAATGGACACAAAAACATGAAAATGATAAATCGCGACAGCAAGGACAGGTGTCATTCTTGTCTACAAGTCAAATGGGGTTTAAATAAACATGTCGAGACTAGTTGGCAGATGGTGGAAGCTGATGGAGTATAAATAAAGGCTATTCTTCGGAATATATCCTTCAGCTACCCTTTTTCAGCATAGGCACTATGAGAAAGTGGGCTTGTCCTAACTGCCCTTAGGCTAGCAGTGATTGCCTGGCGGTTAGGGGCAGCTAAAAAAATTACACGTTTGTGTTGGGATCGGTCAGATTAAGTGCGGATGGATACCAAAAACACAAAATAGGTCAGATTAGGTTCAACAACAATAACTATCATGACTAATTTACCATCTCTTCTCCATTTATGATTCTACCATTTTGAATTGCTCAACCTTAAAGGGAATGCCTTTTTGTGTTCGAGTATTGTTGTTGTTGTCAGATTAGGTTAGGATGGACATAAACATAAAATAACACAAAAAAAAGATAAATCGCGGCAGCTAGGACAGGTGTCATTTTCGCCGTCTAGACAAGTAGGATTCAAATGTTCACATTTTGCACACGTCTGGTGCAGGGCATATTAGGTAAAGAAATTCAGTGAATGCATCAGGCATGTTCGTCAAAGTAACCTTCACACACTGAAAATGTCGAAACTTCAAAGGAAGACCCCGCCTCAAAAATTAACAATGAAGCAGCAGACGTACGGTTTCGTTCGGAAAATGGCAAGCAGCTCGTTGCATCGATTTTATTTCAAAGTCTGGCACAGGCATTAAAAAGAAGAAACGTAGGAGCCGTTTGCTTCTCCCATGATAATACAGCGCCTCCCACATCCCACCAAAACGCCGCCATTGTCAGCAACCGAGCGAAAATTGATAGTACACGCCAGCAATTTGTAGCTCCAGTTTCCTGCTTAACCATAGTGAGAGCCATTGCAGCTCCTTTTGTTTTTACAACCTCTATGAAAAACATTGATTCTGAACAAAAATTCACTCTCGGCCATCATCAGCAGCCCCTGAAACACTAAGCGGGCAATCATGCATGGCTTGGGTGCGATGCCTGTTTGCCGCCCATTCGGGTGAATCGTGCCAAATCGATTCAATTTAACTCAGTATTACCCTTCAACTAAAACCAGAGCGGAATCCAAGTACTCATTAGCCTTAAGATACGCTCTCGCGATTCAATTTTCTGTTGAAAGCCATCATCAACATCTTGAAACACTAAGCAGGCAATTACGCATGACTTCGGTACGATGCCTGTTTGCCGCCAATTAGGCTAAATCGAGCCAATTCAATTCAACTCAGTGTCTCCCCCGTCAACAAAAAACAGACGAAGGACTAAAATAAAAAAATGATATTAACCTAAAGCCGTGTTCTCGCGATTCAACCTTTATCGTTCAATTTTTTGTTGAAAGAGAGTTGAAACGTGAGAAGACCAGTGAGAACCAGGGTTGATCAACTATATGTTGAAGCGAAGGACGTTGATCACCCTTCAACTTTTAGTCTTTCAACAGCTTTCAAATCGCCCAAATATTTTTGAAGCACGTGAAGAGACAAAACAACAAAATCGCGTACTCACCAATTTCGTCAAAACACATCACGTATAATTTTAAAATGATTACATTTTTGTTGAACTGTCTGAACTGAAATTGTACAATTCAAGTACAACTTTTGTTGATCAATGATACTTGACTGCAGCCGGGTCCGATATCGAAACCTAAACAAGTGAATGTGGTAAAATCCCATTCGAAAGCTCGAAAGCTCGAAAGCGCCCAGAAAAACAACACATGTACAGGGTGTTTATAAAGGTAGTTTACTTCGTTAAGAATACATAACAGGAATTCTAATTGAAATACAGAAACGTACTCTGGTTCATGTGCTACACCGACTAGTGTGTCTACTCGAAAGACGTAGTTTTTACGCCTTATTTATTTTTTCCTTACCTATTCCGTTTTTTTGTGCCTAACCTAACTTATCTTAACCAAAATACAATTTATTTAGCTGCCCAGTAACCATGTAATCACTGCGGGTCTACGAGCCTTTAGGAGAAGCCAACTTTATCATATCGTCTATATCATAACAGGGCACGTTTCGCAGTAGAGCTAAAAATCCTGTAGGGCAAGTCGATGAAAAGGGACACAATAAGATAAATCATGCATCACCTAGATGCTTGCTCTTTTCGTTATGGAACACCGTATTTTCAATTGTGCTTACAACTTTTTAATATTCTATGATGCTTTCAACATCCGAGTTTAACTGCAGCGAGCATGTCTACGGGCAACGAATTTTCTCCGATACATATTTTGTTATTATTTTTTAACTCGCTTTCTATCTTCACAACTTTCTTTTAGGAGCCAACCATCTCCCTAAACTTGGTTGCTTTTCAAGTGCAAACAGTAATTTGGCAGCCACTTTTGCTGACGCCAGCAGTGATTCAGTTTTCAACATGAAACAATAGGTGTAGGTCCACCATGATATCCCTCCTCCCATTGCACAATCCACCCATGAGCATGGTGTACAAAATGCCAAAGACGCCATTCAAGCTACATTTTTCAATTACAACACATGATTTTCAGCTCAACAACCCATTTGCTAATCAAGAAAACAATTAAGTTCATTAGGCTTAATTGCCAGAGGATTGTTTGCCCACCAATGACAGCACTGTCTGAAAACAACCACCGCAAACCCAACCACAGAGAATGTAATGGAGTATTGGAACATAGGATTGGACAGCTCCAGGGCCACGAAAGCACCCTGTTGCCATGGCAACCTGAAGAGGCTGCTTTCAGTGGAGAAAAATCAATAGACCTAAAACGCCATCAAGCCGCAGCTCAAAGCGTCCTAGGTTTGCAGTTCGGGCATTCGTCGCGAAGGGGGCGCCACCGGCACGAAAACGGCGCCAAATTTGAAATCAACAAAGCACGCCACGCAGTGAAGCATCCAAATTCTCGTAGAAAGTTACTTTCAAATAAATGAAAAGTAACTAAAAACTAAAAGCAAAATTCGTGTAAAATCGAATTTCGTTGATGTCAAAAAATAAATCAAATTAATGCGAAAACGTATATCAACCAAATTGATGTAAGCAATCTATGACATTAACGAACGCCACTTTAGCATGGTTTTCAACTAACAAGATGTTCGACTAGCTATACATATGACATTAGCTGATTTAGAAATGCCAGTGTGATGACAAAATCAATTCCAGTAGAGTTCCCTTACTTGAGTCACTAGCAAACTTGAGTCAATAGCAAACGAGCTTACTTGAGCCGCGTAGGGGGCGCCACCAGCGCAAAAATGGTGCCAAATTTGAAATCATCAAAGCACGTCATGCAGTGAAATGTCCAAATTATAGTACAAAGTTACTTTCCAAAAAATGAAAAGTAACTAAAAAACATTGCAAACATTAACTAATTTAGCATCGGATTTTAAAAAAGTAAGTCGTGAATGAATTCACGGAAGCGTGGCTTTTGAAAAGAGAAATTCGAGTAAAAACGAATTTCAGAGATGTCAACAAATAAAACAAATTAATGCAAAAACGTATATCAATGAAATTGATGTAAGCAATGCATGGCATTAACGAACGCCACTTTAGCACGGCTTTCAACTGACAAGATGTTTGACTAGGTATAGGACATTAGCCGATTTAAAAATGCCAGTTTGATGACAAATTATAGTAGCTTTCCCTTACTTAAGTAACTAGCAAACATACTGTACTTTCGGAGTAAACTATAGTTCAAAACTTATCCAGAGATAAAATCAATGGAAGTTTGGAGGATTAGGATGCTTAGCACACAAGTTTTCCTTACTTTCCTTGCAGTGAGAAGAAGGAGTACTCGTCGTCTGCCTGATCAACGCTGATGGAGATTGGCCACGTGGTCTGCAGGACAGATTCACGAATTAGCGAGTCCCATCCCGTGTCGTAGACGCAGTCACTCCTGGTCAGTCGTGTCCGACGGATGGTCCGGCCGCTTGACCGGCGTCCTTCACTGTTGGACGGCATTCCGTGAGCCATCAACTGCGGTTGGAGGCGTAGGGTTACGACTTCCGGTCACTCAGGTGCAACTGGTGAAGCTAGGACCGGACGCCATCATGTCGAATTGAAGCTAGGTCCACTGGAAGGAGAAAGACAAATGGTCAAAATTGGGTTGGTTATCCAAAATCTACCACACAAAACATTTTTTCTGACTACTTTGGGAAGCATACTTTCTTTATTTTTAATTTCTGCGTGCAAATTTGATGATATAAAAATTGAAAATGGCTGCTGTCACAAATTGCTTTCGTACATAATAATTCTATTTATCGTTGTATACAAAAAGTTGAGTTTACTTTAATAAGTCCATGTTAACCATGCTAACCATCGCTGGAACATGTCTTTCAAAACTTCTGAGTTTTTTAGTTCATGATGATTCAAAACTTGGTGGCGAGGACATAGATGGCGTGTTTGCCTGTACTCGTAATGTAATAATGTGAGGGGAAAAGTTATAAACAAACTTCCCACGTGTTGTAGCATCACATCAATTCAGTGGTAGTGCTGAAATCTATCGGTGTCAGATTGTCATTAGAGTGTTTTTTGTTTAGTTTGCAATTTTGTCGTAGTTTTTGTCACATGAATTGTCAAGTATCCTTGCATTTGTCAATTTGTGGGTAATTTCATTCCGTCATGACTTCAATTACGAATGCCCCAAAATGCAATTTGGCTGCATAAAACTAGAATTTATGATTACTTTTAGCTAGCGAAATTTTCCACAATAATGGATGGCTGTCAAGAAATAACCTGGTGACATAATATGGTAATCCCAAGAAGTGCTTTTTGTACAATGACCCAGACTAATGGAATGTTGTTGTCATGGCAGGAATATTAAATTTAGACGGTTGCAGAGAGCCACGTTGTTCTTTATTGGTCTACTGTTCTTTCAACTCTATAAAATTTTCCATATTTAAATTTCTGTATGCAAATTTAATGATTTATAAGTTTAAGCTGCATGTACATGGTTACTGTGAAAAACTAAAATTTAGTTATATGGTTTGCTGTAACCCAACATGTCGACGTACAGTCATTGTTCTAAAAACAATTTCGAGGTACGTTTCAACTCTACTCCTTCATATATACATGTACACTGTATACTAAGAGTCAAAAATTAGAAATAAAAAAATCTGGCTGTATAAAAAATAAGAAAAAAAGAGCAGACAAAATAAAGGCATGCATTGCTACATCTAGAACAGGTGTCATGCTTGTCAACTAGGCAAGTATGGTTTAAATATACATTTTGTACACATTTGCAGCAGGGCATATTGCGTAGAAGATCAAAAGGTACTCCTAACCAAGCTAAACCCAATAATGCAACTAGGATAGGTGTCAGGCTGTCTACTAGCCATGTATGGTTGAAATATACATATTTCGTATACATTTGCAGCAGGGCACATGACGCAGTAGATCCAAAAGATACGCCTAACCAACCTAAACCAAACAATGCAATGTTGGCTTTAGCTGCCCCTAGCGGCAATCACTGACAGCATACGATAATTTAGGAGAAGCTCACATTCTTACAGTTCCAGCTTCAAATATGCTCAAAATAAAACACAAGAAATCTTAAAAGGACGCTATCCGACAGGTAGTAAGTATTAGTTAACTCCATTCGACCAGTAGAGTTCAAATATAAAATGGGCACATTTGGAGCAGATACTCTGCTAAGGTAATAGTGTTCACCCTAAAACTAACATCAAAAATGTAATATAAAATTGAAGTTGTGAAAACCGAAACAGCTCAACAAGCCTAAAAAAGGAAAGTTGATGGAAAACTCCCAAAACTTTCTTATTACATTTATCATTAAACATGAAAGTATAATCTGAAATTTCATATTGGAAAGGTGATCATGTCTCATTCGGTTTCACGTTTAATGGGATGGCAGCAGCAGTTTCCTGTTATTTTTGCGCATCCACGTAATTTCATTAGATCGAATACCTTCCGTTACGACATTAATCATCCTCAACCTGATAGACGATTTAATCAAGTTTGCCCACATAAAATGTATCCTGCCAAACTATGAATTTCTCGTAAACAAGCCCCAAACACAGGGATGATTGAGTAGGGCAGCAGCAGCACAGCCATTTATTACGCTGGAAATATCACAGGCACAATGCCGCCGAAACAGTCGTTTCCCAATAAAAACCAATAGCGAGGATGGTTGACATTTTTACGAGCCCAAAAGCGTCGTAAAAATGGTGAAAATTGCACTGAAGAAGCCTAAAGTTGAAAAACAACCGATGAAATTGCTCTTTTTATTGGTACGCGAGGTCGGCTACAGGATGACTTATAAATTTCGTGTCAGCATTTATTGATATTTGTAACACCTGTTTGTTTGTATTTACAATTTCCTAAAACAACCAGGAATTTCAAGCTTGAAACTAACGTTTATCTAACTTTCGTATAATTTCTACGTACATAATAGTTTGTGTTTATTAACTAATTGTTTCGTGCTATTATAAACGTCAGGCCTGGTTTTCGTTCGCAATTTGCTTTTATAATTTTTTTTAAACAAATATGTAAAGAATTTCAACCTTGAAACTGTAACTTTCGTATAATTTTGCAACTAAATATTTACGTGTTTTTTCATTAATTTTTACGTAATTTTTAAACTTTTTAACAGCTTTTTACATCTAATTTTTTAAATATAACTAGATGGAAACATGGATTTAGAATATATTGGGACAACGCAAGACAAGCCACAATCTGACATATAAAAACAGAAAATTCGCAAGAAATGCGTTAGTTTACATCACAAAATTTAAAGTTGAAATTTGTATATTATCGAGCAGTTACTCTAGGCAGCAGGTCGGCAATTAAGCTAAAGGGATTTCCGGATCGACTGACTGCGTACGTTGCGCAATCATTCCCTGATCCCATGTGACAACAAAATCCCCAGGCTGAATGTGAAACTCCACATTATTGATTCCCAGATTCCCAGTTGATGGTCAAGTTCAACGCATTGCAGGAACATCATACAGTACCGATAGGTCTATTTCGATATCCGTCATCTTTATTTAAGGAGCATCAGTCCCTGGATTAAGTGCAGACGATTGAACGAAAGACAATTTGGAAATACGAAATTAATCTTTTCCAGAAGGAGCCCGCGCGTGCCATCCTCAATATATTTCAGTGCAAAACTTATGCATGAATTGGGAGAGTATACTCACTGGCACCATTTTTACATATGGCGACGAGGATACGCAATACGACTCAAAGAAGAAATATCTTTGTAAAATTAACTGACATTGTCTTTGCTAATTTGAATACTACAATTCAATTCAACTCAGTACCCTACTATCAGTAACTGAATACCGTGTGGTAGGGGGGTGAAATCCATCAACCCAATTTAATCGGCAATTACCGCCGCATTAGAGTGGTTACAACCACCATCATTGTAAAATTGAATTTCTTGAAGCTTAAGGCGGTCTTTTGGAAGAGAATTCCAACGTCTGATAGCATGCAAGAAATTAGACCAATAGTATGGATCCGAGTGGGCTCGGAGTTCCACAAGTGGATTGGAATGGCAGGTTCTACCACCGCGGTGGTTTCGTTTAAAGATTCCTTCCACCAAATTAGAATTTGCAG
>JAQGAF010005801.1:0-11343 GCA_034687865.1 Kryphioiulus occultus | reverse complement strand
AATGATAATGGCGTGCCATACTTTCGTCTGCTCGTTCCTTTTTGACTTCGAAAGTCTGACCATGGTTGTCTTGCACCGCTTCACACGCACGTAAAAACCATGATCACCTCTATTAAGTTTATATTTCAATTACTGCCATTTCCCGTATGCGTATATCTCTGTAGCGACGTCACTGGACGAAGGACGAAGAATTTTGAAGCAAATACGATTTACCTGAGACTTGTAAGTTTATAACCTTGCGTAAAATCATTTTCACCTCTTTGACCTTGATAAGGCGAGCGTGCTTGATCCCATCGAAGATACATTGTTTCGTTTATGGATTGGTCAATTCTGTTGGTGAGTGAAATAGTACGATAGTTAACATGTCGGGCTGCATCGTTATTGTCGTTTCGTCGGGTAATTTGCGAAAGTTTGCCTACTTGTTCGCGCCAAGTTTTCTTTTTTTTGAAGGTCAGCTGATCGACCTCTGCGACCTACAGCATGATGACGAACATTTGAAAAAGTCTATTTTTAATAAGATTTTTAGATGTTCCCTCATTGGATATTGAGGTCAGATTTCCTTTAATGTCACACCGTATATGGTTTACTTGATTTGGACAAACCTACTGCATTGAAGGCATCATACTCGATGCTTTTATCTTCCTGGAAAGTTGCAGGTGGTGCAGTGCCTGACAGTCGTAAATTCAAATTTTATTTCTCTTGTATCATGAAAGGTCAGTGTCTAGAGCTGTGCAACAACTTGTTGAGTAGTACTGTAAATGTAATCGATAGTTTGCTTTTCTCCTTATTTCTGTTAAACGGTCATTATTTTCTGATATTGTGTATTTTCAGACGCATTATCCTGCATTGCAAACCGCACTGCTTTGCATGTTTTGAATGCATGACAGTGCAGCAGTTAGTACACGACCACTTGACAGTCTGCCACTACGAAATCAACAATTTTTTATAGATTTAGTTCAGGGAAGATTATATTCCTTACAAGCAAGGAAACCTAACAAGGGATCATGCCTAAATGTTCATGATGCTATGATCCATGATCTGTGAAATGTGTGCTGTCATGATAACTTTCTGAAGGTTTCCTCTTCCTAGCATATTTTATGGGACATACCATATTCTTATGTGAGACGTTTGCAAGATTTATGGCAATTAGTCATAAAAATAGGATGATAGGCCTACCTACTTGATGACACATTTAGTGTATAATACGAACAACCAGGCACGTATATGTTAAGTACGTCTGGCATCACCCTTATCTTTATTCTGTATTATGAACAGGCTGTCAAGTACATTACGTGTGTGACCCCACGAATTTGTCAAGGTTGCAATATCGAATTATCGATGCAGGCTCAAAACGTCCATGTGAATTGATGATTCTGATGACAAGTACATGTAGTCCATTCATAACTGTAGTTTTTTGCATGCAGTCAATTAAATGTAGGCTGCACTATTGCTATTTTGATTTCTGATCATGCTCTATTTCTGCCATTGCCTCTTAAGTTATATCAGTTTTCTGCTGAAGATACTTAATTGAGTAAGTAATTTCTATTTGCAAGTTTTATTTTTTCTACATGTGTAAGCCTGTATCGATCTGTTATCCTTACTAATGCTGCCCTCTGTTACACCTTGGACTGTTCACAATTCGATGTGCTTTATGTCCAATTTTTTTTAGATAATCAAGATCTTTGAAAGATCAATATACTGGTATAACTCAAGGAGGCCAGTATAGTATTTAGATGATATTGTAACTGCCTCTACTTGATTCGTTTTTTTAATATAATCAAGTCGGCTACACATTGGAATATAAGGGTACTTAGTTGACGTTCTGACAGTGTCATTCTCTGTCTCATTACATATGGGTAAAATAATAAATTAATGAAAGTTCGAACTAAAAGAACCTTAATTATTGATTCCCATAATTTATATTTGCTTAGTCTTGCCTCGTAGCACATCTTTTCTGTTTGAAGAGTTTCTTATTTAGTATACAGAAAGCGACATTGCAGAATTTGGTTTTTAAGTATTAGCACACGACTTACTAAAGCAATTTAGTTTGATCCTGGGGCCCAAAGCATATAACCACAACTAATGTTTGAATTTGATAAAATTAAATGCTCATTATTGAATACTGTGACAATTAGCTCAACACTGTAGATCTAAAAAGTTGCTTTTGAGAAAATTAATCACATGTAGTAGCTCAATTTTAGTGTTGTTACTAGCAAAAATGGTTTTATGACATCGAAAAAAATCTGAATCCATTCCAAAGTATGATCATCTTTAGTCTGCAATTTATATGCTGGAAACGTACTTCTGCGTTTAATTAAATTGCGGAAATTGCACATCCCGTCAGTAACCTGTCAATGTGGAGGTTTTGCTGAGGATCATTTTAATTAAATACGAGGGGGATTATATGAATAATCCATGTTGGCTGACGTGGTTTGCACTTTATTGTGGCTTATGGCATTCAGAAAATTTCATTAAGTATGGTTCACGACACCCTATAAATCCATCCAGTGACGTCGTTTTATAAAGAAGGCAGAGACATCGATTGGACCAATGTCACTGGATTTTGTTATCAGCAAAATGTGTGGTCTATGCTCTCTCTAATACTCTCTTGAGAGTGAACAAGTGGTTGTTTTATGCATCTATCGTACATGGGATACGCATAATTTGAGTTACTGGAAGACGAAGGTATGATAAGTTACTGCTAACTTAATTTCATTATCGGCGAATCATCTTGTTTCAAATTAGGTACTGTGGCACTGTTTTAGATACAAATTCTTTGTTTTCAAATGACATTCTGTTTTAATCTTTTCTGCTTTATCGCACCCTCGTCTAACTGTATTGGGGGTGGGCCTATCCACGTTGATTTCATTGATAGTATCAGAATAACATCTGGTTTCTTCAGTCATGTTTGCAAGTCACATAGCAGAGCGATGGACTTATTAGAAAAATTCCTTGACAACTATGAGGTCTTGCAATAGTAGTCATCTTTTATTTTGCTTTCGAATTTTTTTTGATATTTACGGGAATCCGACTTGCTCCTATGGGATTTAGTTTATTAGGAGAGGTGTTTCATTTTACATAATTTTTTCACAAGCAGGTACATGTACAAAATCTGTACCATGCTTCAGTCAGGAGCAGAGGTTTTGCCAGTACATCAGCATTATAATTCCAGAAACAATGACGTTTCTTATCGTTTTCTGAATGCAAATGCTGACATTAATATTAAATCATGCAATTTGCTATCTTGAAAGTAGATCTGAACTATCATGTCTCAATTTTCATTTATTTGGAAACTTAATTTTCCATTCTTTGTTCATGCCCACTGACGCCCACTATTATGAGGCAGGTAGAAGTCGGGGATGTTGCAATTTGTTTGTGGATTATTTTTGCCATTTCACGGAGTAAAATAATAGACAGCCTTGATTTCCTGCAATTTTTTCTCCGATAAGATCCCATGCAGCTCATCTGCCCACCGGTTCACCTTTCATTGTTATTGTAACACGCAATTAACTACAATACGCACGCTCCCATTGACAGGGAAATTGGTAACTAAAGCTTCCCTGTGCAGCAATGCCAAAAAAGCTACCAAATTAACCCTTGCCCCATTCTGAATGGTAACCTTAACCCGATCAGCAATTCAGGCGTATATAACATCCCGCTTGTTAAAAACAAAATAAGGTGATGATTAAAATTAATTTGTGGCGAGAAGCCTGACCGCTGTTGCAAAACACGCTTACTACGCCTAGCTGTGTCTGGCTTGAAATCCTAATTAACAAAAAATGCATGTAAGCTTAGTTCTTTTCTACGTGTTACGAAAGAAACACAAGGACTAAAATGAAATTGGTTGGGATTTAGTCGCGTAATCTGGCCATTGTTATGCGGTTTAATGGTTTCGTAGTAAAAAACGTATTCTGAAGCTCAAGATGACTTTGGCAAAGCATTATGATTTTTATCGTCCATTTAACATTGTTTAGCATTTGCTGTCAGCACGCCCAGAACAAATTTACAAATATAACGTCATTTGCAATTCACAAAAATTGCAACGTCACTGTCATATTTTTAAGTACACACGACTTATGTTTTTTTAAATATTCATATATTGCAATTTTTTAATTTATTTTAAATATTTTTGTAACTTCTAAAAGCATCAAATTGTCAATATTTGTCAGTTTAGCACAACATCTGTAAAATACCTAGCAGGGTTTCTGAAAGGTATAAAATGTAATTGGACTATTAACTCTCATTAGGCATTTTATGAAAATTGGAAATTGTATAACTAAATATCCCAATTGTTTACTTCTTTTTTCTGATCGATGTTCATTTCTCAATATTTTAATTTGTTCAATTTTGGTTACTTTCTAAAGCATCAAATTGATCATCCAATTTAGCTGCCTCTGTAAAGCATCTAGCATGATTTCTGAAAGGTTGTGAAATGCAATTCGACTATTAAATCCCATCAGACTTTTCATCAAAATTGGAAATGTTGAATTCAGAAGCCCACTTGTTTACTTATTTTTTGTGGTCGATATTCAATTGCAATATTATTATTTGTTCTAACTTTTTTAACTTTCTAAAGCAGTATTTTAATTTGTTCTATCTATTTTTGGTTACTTTCCAAAGCATCAAATTGATCATCCAGTTTAGCACATCCTCCATAATTGAACTTTTTCAATTTGTATCTAGCCTGATTTCTGGAAGGTTATGAAATGCTGTATGTATTAATTCCCATTAAGCTTTACATCAAAATTGAAAATTGTGTAAGTCAAAAACCCAATTGTTTATTTATCTTCCCATCGAATATTTTAATTTGTTCTATCTATTTTGGTAACTTTCCTAAGCATCAAATTGGCCATACTTTCCTATTTAGCGCACCCTCTGTAAAATATCTTGCAGGATTTCTAAAAGGTTATGAAACGCAATTAGACTGTATTAATTCCCATCAGGCTTTTCTTCGAAATTGGAAATTGTGTAACTCGAAAACCCAATTGTTTCTTTCTATCTTCCCATCGAGTAATCACATTTCCATTCTTTCCAAAGCTTAAACTGAGTGCTTCAATTACAGGAATCTTGTAATCCTAGAGAATTTCAGTCAAGGATAGTAATTGTTATTTGTTGTTGTTTTATCTGGAAGTCTGAACCTGTGAAAAGAGGATGTCTGTCATGCCTAACCTTGGGTCTGTTCACAGAATGCCTTAAATCAACTTCGAGCATCCTTCTGGTTTCCGCAGTTCTGCATGTTACTTTTTAAACAGGCTGGTGAATGAGGGCTGCAATACATCCATGTCCAAACTCTGCAATAACTGCAAAATACACTGACAGCTGAACTTTTTTTGTTGCCAATGTCGTCATTTGATGTCTTTGGCATTGATGGCTGCCAAACTTTTTCTCTTTTCTGTGCCTTTCTCCTATTTTTGTTTCCAAAACTTTGCCTTTGTGGGCACAGCTTTACCTCATCGTTGATCGACAGTAGTGCTGAATATTGCGTGATCCATTTTTTATTAACCTTGTAAATAGATTTAGTGCAAGCTGTGAACGTTCATTCCTTATTGCCAAGCGGATATAACCTAGGTGGCGCAAACCAGTAACATATTTCATTAATCCTATCCTTACATGGCTTCGATTAGTCATCAGTGTCATTTGAATGCAACTTCACATAACGAAAAACTCCCAAACAAAAATGTAAAACCCCTTTTTGCTGACTGTGCCTGGTTGTTTTCGTAATTTTCCACCCAAAATATCTCGGACTACCACAATGGAGGAGCTCTTGTATCGAAACCGAAATCTGCGGGCTTTTATTATAAACATGAATGATTTTGTGAAAAATTTCAAAAGCCTGCATGTCAGCAGTGTTTACCACGCTGGTCTACGTATTGAGATCTGGATCGTTTGAATCATAGAGTACAAAATAAAAGCCAATGAAGGCCAGTGGGTTAACAGGCGTGCTAAAGATAAAATCTACTCCTTACCTAAAATTTGTAATGCGGTTTTTATTTTCTGTGACATCTTAACATTAGCTCAGAAGGCAACCCAACCCTTTGAACACTGCCTTAATAACGGAGCCATTGCTATAGGCTGAACGTGTTGCGGACGTTTGGATAATAAATTTTACGCAAAATTCGCATGTCCAGATACATTAATTATTAAGGATTAGCGGGGTCTTGTCTTAGTTTCCACTTGCTCCACTTTGATTTTTTTTTCTTCGAAAACAAACGCTGCGCATTAAGTATCATACTTAATTAAAAATACAAGTTTGGTGAAAATAGCTGGCTTACAGCCTATATTTTAATAGGATTCTATGAAATTCATAAACCTACTCTACATGTTTTCAAGTTCTTTTCATCGCATGCTGGCATATTTTCGTTTTTGTAGAAGACGTGTTTGCTGCGCTTTCCCACACGATGCGAAAATAATGAATACTTGACGCATTTCTGCGAGGATTATTCCTGTCCCAAATAATTTAAATGAAAACGAGTGTTGCATGATGTCACACGTGATGGTCAAAATAAAGCCAGTATTATTTCTAGCTTGCATCAACTTTCAAGACCCTTAAAATGCATATTTTTTTAGAAACGACTTTAAGAAAATTTTGTCAATTTTAAAAATGTAGAGGGAAATTTAATTATTACATACTCGTATCTATTGAAGGAAAACTAATCTTAGTTAAAATCTTTTGTAAATAATTTTAACAAAGTTTTCCAAGGAATTGTTTTCATAAGCCATTTAAGGTTGCGATTTACTTCCTAGAGATGTCACAGCATTTTTAACTAACGTCTGCTGCAATAATTTGACCTCTCTGCAATGTTTATTCTACTAGTTTTGACTTGCACCAGCAGCTTTTGAGTGCACGGACAGTGAAGGTAGTCCTTGCTTTGCCATGCACATATATCTATAGTATTAAAAGTTGCACCCATCATTTAATATTTACATTTAAATTAGACAGGGCAGAACAAAATTTTGCTGTTTCTTTCATTTTTAGTTTATGGTCAGAAAATGTTCACCGGCTACAAATTTACGTAATTTGCCTTCTGATTTGCATATTCAAGACGTAATTTTCTTGTTCTAAAAGAATAACAATTGTTACTTATGTAAAAAAATAAGAATTTGTTGCCCGGCCTCAGGGTCCTTTGCAATACAAAGCACTTAAAAACGATTGTATTTAATACTCATTGAAACTTTTTAAAATTCAAGGACTTTTGGTCAATGTTTGTATTTTACTCTGATTTTGGGAATACACGCACCTCAGAAAGCCAGACAACGCACATTGAGTAAAAGTGCTTTTAATTTAAAAGTTAAATAAAAGATCGTGCCAGCCCTGGTTTAATTATGACAGTTTATGTAGGGCCTGTTATCATTTTAAAACGCACATTGACATAAAAAAGTTTTCTTTGTCAATTTGAAGTCGTGAATTTTTTTCTAATGCTAGACACTTGTTCCATTAAATTAGAGAATTTTTATGTACGAGCGATCCGTCTAAGAAAGTTGTTTTATTTGCACACTTTTCAAATGACATGTGTGTCTAGTTCATGGCATAGGCCTAGTTTTCACCTGCCATTTTCCAGTGTTATTCGTAGCCTACATAACTGTATTTAGCTTAAGCATATAAATGAGAGCCTCAGGCCATAGGTCAGTGTGGCTGGGTTTAGCATTTAGTGTCACGCTGATGCAGACGTAGTTTTCAGTGGTGGAAATGGGCTTCTGTTGTTTGTTTTAATTATTTTTGGTTTCCAAATTTCGATACTGACTAACTCGATCCTATGTCATATTGTTTTATCGAATTATTTATCTATTTGCAATATTCGGTTTACTTAAACTTCACATCATTATCGCCGTTTCGAAACTTATGTATTGCACATCTAGGGGGTTGCAGAAACTAAATCACATTGTGGCTATACATGGTGGGGTAATTACTGTAGATTAAATGATCATTTATCTTAATCAATAATGAGATACGAAATTTATGTTCTCATTTAAACTAAGTTGCTTTAAATCTAAATTACTTTCAGTATTGCGCTGTATTATGATGAAAGATAATATTTTTATCTACAGTTTTCAATTGGGGTCTTTCCAATTTTGCATTTTTATCTACTTGGTGATATCCTTAGTTATTTTTGCATTGTGCTATTGATATGGTTAATTTTACTGAGTCGATATCTCAATAGCACGATTTGTTTTTATTGCTGTAATTCTGATGTTATTAAGAATTAAATGCATGAACAGCACTGCCTGCTCGTAGCTTAACATTGTTAGCATGCTCTGAAGCCTGGAAAATAATGCACGGATTTACGTTTAGGCTTGCAAATTCTGTCGTATTTTTTAAACTTTTTTTTACTGTTACTATAAGATTTTAAAACTTAGGATAGTAGCCCCCTACCTGGTGCGAGAGTGTATCGAGTATTACCGATATGCTTACAGTGCACTTTTACAGATTAATTTTAATTGTTTTGATTAAGGTTATTCGTCAAGGTCAAGCTACCACCGAATCGCGTCGAATTTTAATGTAAACTTTGGTATTATATGATTGACAGAAATGTTTTGGGTTGCCCTCGCCCTCCTACTGTGCAGTATTTATTTTCTGTCTGGTTGCATCAAACTCTGATTAAATTTAATATTCGCCAAGTGTTTAGCGAGCATGTCTTATTAGCCTGGCGTATTATCCTTATTAAATTTACAGTGTCTTAATTTTTAACTTTCAGAAATCTTGGACTTGGAGAACAAAGCACGATCCTCTCCTTTTGCAGCAACTTAAAAAGTTGTTCACGTTATAGGTGAGTTAATTTCAAGTTTTACACCTTCTCTTATATCGATGTTTAGCAATTAACCGTTATGACACCTTTTGATGTGTATTGAGGGATGTATGGAAGGTCTTGCCCTCTGACCCGGCCTCCTTCTTGGAAAGTTGTCAGTCAGAAGGGCATTTGCCATGTTTACTTTGTTAATGCTGAGAAGGGTTCCTTTTACTACTATCGTATGATACATTGTGAGCCAACAGCACACTAATCCGCACTATTTTACCATATTTGCGTTATTCATTAGCGCCCTTGATATCATTAAAACGATATTCTTTAAGATTGAGTCTGCCTTGATTATTTGGTCAGGGACAATGCAGTCATTTCCATGCCAATCAACTATGCATGCCTTGTCAAAATTCGTTTTGGTTATGAGGCGACTCGTTATAAATTAAGATGTGGAAGTTGTCTGATAAAAAATCGATTTCAATCGCTAATGAGAGATAATTAATTACTGTGAAATTATTATAATTGTATTGAGTAACTCTCAATCGAAAGTGTTTGTAATTCTATTTCTGGGTTATGCTTAGGGAAATGTTGATACTTGCAAGGCTCGTTGCCAATGCAAATTTCTGTATCAAGTTACAGGACACTTTAAAACTAAACCGATTATAAGAATTCCATGAGACTCACATTATTGTGTAGTACGTGTATATGTCAATAACATCGCAAATTTAGTCACTTTATTCAGTACACTGTACTGATCTGCGAATGACTTTAAGAAACCGTGCACCAGAAGTGCAAATTAATTATAATCAAAAAGTTGGTCTTAAGTTGTATTCGTAGAAAATGAATCGTGTATTTTATAAATACTCTGATTATACATGCAATCTCTGATTATCCATATACCATGCATGATAGTGCATCAGGTTTGACAGCGAATTTCTCTAAATTATTTCAATGTTTGACGGTTTGTAAACTAGAATATTTCGATAAACAATACAGTAATTGCTTGCTCCTCAAACTTAGCAAACTCAAGCAATTAAAAATATCTGTTTGACACCAATGATTATATTGTTAACTGTTACCGTCTAGGTAAATCGGCCCAGAATTTATTACTGGTAATGATTTGTCAGTTCGCCTTTTTGAATAACATATTGTACATTGATGTGCCAATTGTAGTTTAGAGTTTCTACATTGTATTTATTTAATCAACGACGTCTAGACAGTTTTGTTGGAGGCATTTTGTTCCTTCTTGCCGAATGCAATGAACGTGTGATGCTTTTTTTCAATAATATTTTCGGTCGGCCCAGAAATTAATGTCAGAACATTTGATGAAAAATTGACGAGCTGAAAAGCATTTTCTATAAAAACGAAATGACTTGTATCTGCATCTTTATATGACAAGTATTTCCTGTGTGGCAATCGAATGCGAACGTTAGCACTGCACGAGCTTGCCTTAGCAAAAAAAATGTGTTTTTGAGCTGCATCAAAAGTTAACTAGGACTGTCTCGGTTACCTTGCAAGTCTCGAAGATTAAAGATTCTGTTTATATATAAAGTAGGCCTTCTCATTTCGCCCGTGAATGTACGACCGTAGCCTCATTTCGTTTTCACGATGAAGGTTTAGTAGTGAATCGAGAACTCTGACACTGAATGCCAGTAGGCCCAGTGCCAGTTGCGCCCAAAAATAGCCAAAGATGAGAACTGGTCCTGAAAATATATAGGTAAAGTTTGAACGTAATTAGGCTGTATACGTGTTTACGAGCTCGACAAAGATAACACAAAATGTAACGCACCGGTCCACCACCATGGACTTGGTTTATTAAAATGTTTGCTGAAGACATGGGTGTCACGTTTATCCTAATGCTGCAAATAGGCTAAGCTAACAGCGACACTTGGGTTATGTCGCAACTTGTTATTTTTTTTGGATTCGACACGTTAGGGAAAAAGGGCAGTGATCATTGCTTGCAAACATCCCGAATTGGAAGAGGTTGGGCCACACGAATACAGGGCATCTTTTCTTGTCATATCATGGCACAGCTGATTTGTTTGTATAAATTCGGTACTGTAATGCAGCTGACCCAAACTACTTTAAAAAACTAAATTTGGGACAGTTTTTGTTGATTTGTTGAGAAATATGCTCCTTCCAAGTGGTCAGATTTCAGTTATTCATCACTTGAATAGGGTTCCCCCAGAACTGGAAAACATGGAATTGGGATATGGAATAGTCAGTGAAAAATGATGGAAAAAAAAATAACATTCGACTTTGCATTTCATTTTTGTGTTCTTTTTAATTATTAGTCAGTAAAGTACATCTGTCAGCTAAGAAATCAAGATTGAAATTGTAAATTAAAAATAAGAATAATCAAAATTTGCTGTTTTCTTATGGAATTTGTTGAAATAGTCAGGGAAAATTGCTTTATTTTGAGAAATTTAGGGAAATTCATCGTTTCATTTGCTTTCATATAGATAGTTTTTCCGTTTTTAGGTATTGGTCAGTTGAAGCTGAAAAAATCAAGATTAAAACGTTAGTTTTCCATTCAATTCAACTCAGTACCCTACTATCAGTAACTGAATACCGTGTGGTAGGGGGGTTTAATCCATCAACCCAATTT